>VZTA01013380.1:16746-41082 GCA_013398855.1 Mohoua ochrocephala | reverse complement strand
ACATTTGCATAATGCAAGCGCACAAACAATAGCAACTCTAGCTAAACCAAAACTGCATGTTTGGCATCACTGTGTTTCAGCATACCCCATGCACCTCCCAGTCTCTTAGTGAAAAACACATAAATGCCAAGGGAACTTTACATTTGAACTTTCCAAACAGCCTTATATGGAAAATTAACTCATTACCTCCTTGTGTCCCAGCCAATTGTAATGCTTAGTTTGTTACGAATTTTTATTACTTTGTCTAACATTTTTAATATACCATACCAAAGTTGTCTTAGGTACAAGAATGAAGAATGGGCATGGGTGAGGAAGTCCTTGGTTTCTGAATTTTTTCTGAACTGTGAAGTATTACGTGCCAAAATGTAATGTGTTGTGGCAGCTGCATCACCTTTGTACATCAGAGCAGCTGAATGAAGTTATTTCTGCTGTCATCAGTTAGGAGATTCTCCTTAGAAATCCTTTTGTCTTTCAAATACATGACAGATGGTTTCTTCCTCAATCTCTTAATTCAAAAGATCTACATGCTCAAAAGCTGTAGCATCTTGGGTGAAATTGCTACATTCCATTAAAGCATCAAAAACTTAACTCAGACGTTAACCCAGATCTTGTCTTTTTGCCCCAGTATGACAGTAGGGGAAGCACTGCTGATTTAAAAACAGTAAGAGATTGTAGGAAAAAAACAAAACAACATATATATGTGATATTCACCAGTTTGTTGCACTGCAGTTTTTATATTAATCATTTGCAGACTGTTGTACGTAAACTCATGTACAGGCTATCAAGGTCTTAAATTTCTTGACTAGTCAGTACTGTTCATCCTGGTTATTTTTAAACTGTAAATTTCTAATCATATTTTTTTAACTTGGACTGACAGAACGAAAGTTTATTTTGCTGAAGGTATTTTTAAGAAAAAGCTTCGTATTATCTTGTAATATTAATTAGTTCAATATGCATTTGTGTCTCATTTGAAAATACTGCAGATTGCATTTGATTTTATACAAAATACTGAATAGTGAGAAGTGTAAACATGAATTGTGTAAAATTAAAAATAATCAGAAGGCTTTTTTTTCTGTTTCATTTCCAGTATGATCATATCTATACCAAACTGACTCATGTGTGCACTGAAAAAAACACAACACACTCAGCTGCCTGAAAACCTTTAATTAAAGCACAGTTTCTTAAAACACATACTTTTAAAATTTAAAAAATAGAGAATTTCTGGCTCCACATTTCAGAGAACTCACTTTGGAAAACAGTAACTCTATTTGAATTGTTGGGATACTGTTACACAGTAAAAAAAGCACAGTAAGACAGAACAATGGGGGTTTAGTTATTATTTCTCCTTCCGCTATGATTATATAGTATTAATTTTTAGAAACAGGCATTATCTTAAATACTATATACTTTGATACTTACCATGACAGTGAAGGCGTCTCAAAAGAACTAAGTTTTTAGGAACACTGATTTTTGCACAAGCACAGGTGATGGCCTAGTTTAGCCCTTTAAAAAAATATCCAACAGCGAAAAATAGTGACCAACTCAAATACTTATCACCCTTACCTTACCTATATTAGAAAATGCAAAATTTGCACACACCAAGTAGAGCCTGTTTGACAAGCAAGTAAACTTCTGCTAGCCTCAAAGAGTTTTATAGCTGGAAAATCTGTGTTCTTCTGTTATAAGGTGATCCTTTCCAAACTTACATGATGTTTAAGCACCTTTTCCTGACAAACAAGTTGCCTGATGAAGAGTGAGTGGTGGGTTTTGCCTGGGAGAACACCAGTTTATGCATGTGATGCCCACAGGAAAACACAGTTAAGCCCTATCACATCATTAGCAGCTTAAGGAGTACTGGCCCTAGGCAGAGGAGGGCAGAGGACTAAAAGAATCCCACAGAGAAGAACTGAACAGTGGCCCAGGTCAATTCTATTGAGAAGTTAACGCACTGCAAGAATAATCTGTTCACTGTAGTTGTGAATAACTTCAAGTTGGGTCTCTTTAGCCTCCTTTGCATTGCAGCTTCTACATTGCTTATGGAGGAGTAGACAAAAACATGCAAAAAAGGATGCGCTGGTATACATGAAATTCAAGTCTGGTCTTTGAGAGAAACTGCATGCTTTAAACCTACCTCACCAAGGGTTTGTTGAGGAAGAGATGTTTTTTACTTGCACTTCTGGTTTTTGGGGTTGGTTTTACATGGATGTGACTGATCAATAAGCCCTAAACAGGGAATAAGGCATGGACAAAAGTGATGGGCTTTTGAAACACAAGGAGTGACGGACCAGAAGAGTTGCAAAGATGACTTTATCTCAACTCCAAGGGAACATGGGGTGCCCTTTGTTTTGGCTATCAAAGTTTGAGTGGATCGATGAGTAGTTCTTTAGCAAGAGTGAAGACCAAACCAGAATGGGGAGAATGAATACATAGAATATAAGAGCCAGACAACTGCCGTAAGAATTTTGAAGACAGCAGTGGGCTTAAACATCAACCCTCCCATTCCTTCCAGACACCTGGGGACACCTGACATGGTGACAGTGAGGATATATTTCATAGGGATCAGTGAAGGGAGTCACACTGGTATTGTGATTGAACTGTGTACTACAACTGCTATATTAAGTATAACTCATATTTTTGTGTTTTCAGTACTTTGTATCACTCTAAACCAGAAATGCCATGTGACATGAACCATCTTCAAGTAAATAAATCTGGTATTAAACATGACACCCTCCATCTATGGGATAGTTCCAAGAGCCTCGTCAAGTGTTAGACTGTTACAAAGAGAGTGGAAGAAGGCACCTAGAAAGTCTGTCCTTGAAACAGCTCCATTCCTGGTCCTTGTCATCCCTACCAAACTGTCCTAGTTCACAAAGCAGCTGAAGACTCCAGACAGGCCAAGCAGCCACTGGCGTTGTTCTTGGTCCCTCAGCTCAGCATGTGGTGGGCCTGCTGCGTGAGAGCACAGCAGCAGATAAAAAGCTCTGCTGTGTCACCAGCACCTCCAACTCCCAGCTCTACTAACCATGCCAGTTGCTGCAGCTCAGTTACAGCACAAACAGGACGAAGTGGCAAACCCTAAAGTCCTTGTACCCTGACAGTACAATGGGAATAGACCCTTGGCATCAGCTGTTACTAATGTGAGAAAATCCAAAGTGAGAATGATGCCAGCAGCAGGAGGGTAAATTATGAAACATCACTTCTTAACCTTGTGAGCTTGCTTTTGCCTCTGTCAGTGCTTTGATGCCATTCTATAAAGATAGCAGAACAATTCCTTGGTTTTCTACTCAGTGGAAGGGCTCAACCTCCTCATTATCCCTCCTTCAAATACAGCTTTTCTCTAGACCTCCTTGTATTTCCTCCCGAGTTCATGTTTTGCTAATACTAGATTGATCTTCCACCACTCTTCCCAAAATGGCATGCTCACAGGACCGAATCTCTAGTCAGTACTCACGACACATGACATTTCTCCTGCTGTCATGCTTCTAGGTGCTTTTTGTCCATCTCTTTCCCACCAGCATCATATCTATTTTAAAGTGAACTACTGCTTAATGTGGATTTGTTTGAGTTCTCTCTCCTCCTCCCACTAATCAGGCCTTTCCAGCCTCTAGTCTTCTTTCACTCTAGTGGAAGCTTCATTGAAAAGGTTACTAAGTTTTACTTTTCCCACAATAGTTTCTGAGGTTCAAAGTCTTTGCTAGAGCTCAGAAAAACTGTGGAAAGAAGCACTCAATCCATAAGCAACAGAAATATAACCAAACAAGTATAGAATTCCTGGATCAGGAGTATGTCAGCTTATTATTCTCTTCTGGCATGAGAAAAAAGTTTGTACCTTGCTGTTATTATTAGGTGTTGGCAGAGCTATCCTGCTAATTCAATTACATTATGCAAAATTCAGTATCTTTCATTCAAACAGTAACTTCTGTACAAATCTAGATAGAGGAACTACTATTGCTAAAAGCAGGCAACAGCTTATTGAGTCCTGCTAACTAGCTGTAAAACGTCACAGAGACAAAAAGAACACAGATTATGAACAGTCACACTAGTTACCTAAACAAGGAGAGCAGAAACTTTATTCAATTTATTTAGGGCTAGCTTGTCTCCACCGTAACACTGTCATTAGGTGATGCAGTATCTAAGGCTGTGCTGAAGATGCAGCTATCTGAAACACTTGTATCACATATTCAAAAAGGCATTTGTTATCAGAGAAATAAAACGCTGCTGAAGATAGAATTTAACTTGAAATACATTATAAGTAACACAGTCAAAGTGTAACAGTTGTTACTTCTTCCAAAGACTGAAGGCTCCCCACTCCAAGGAGAAACTGTTCAGTACTTGCTCAGCATATGCTACTGAAAGAAAAAGCTCTAATTTCATGCCCATTATTCAGTGACTGAAATGTACTGTTTATGCAAAGATAATCGTGTTTCACATTCAATTCCTGATCCACTGATAATGAGTCAGCACTGCATTACTTTCAACACTGCATATATATATATATATGTGTGTGTGTGGATACACATAAATTCATTTTTTTAATATGAATGTGTGTGTATGTACCTGTGATAGCTCTGGGAAAAAAGATAAAATGATGTGAAAATTGTGTTAATATAAGATTAAGAATAATCTTAATGGCATAAGTGTACTAGAGGTACAGATTTTGGGTTTGGGCCCAAAGCACGCTTATACCCCAAGGCCTGTTTTCCTACAAAAAAAGTGTAACCAGCGGAAAGCTTATTTCCTAGGGGCTCAAATGCCCAATATTCCTATTTATCAGCTCAGGGTTTTTTACTTCTGAGTCTTTTTATTCATTCTTTGGTACTCTTATCTTAAGCACAGACATTCCTCTTCTCTTTCTTCTAAAGGCACTTTCTTATCACTCATGCCAATCCTAAACCATAGTACTGCATATGATTCAACTGAACTACATCATATCAACACTATCATGTATAAATGACAGGCATGGAGAGAGGTGAATTCCTTTCTTTGCAAACTTACTGTGACTTACATCAATCTGAAACTTAAACCTGAAATGCAGCAGTTTTTCCTAGGCCACTCACTGCATGAATCCCAAGAGGAGCTGGTAGTAGTGCATTAAAGAGTAACATGACTAAGATCTGCAACACAATTTAATCTCTTCTTAATATGCATGCCATGTTCTACTAGTGTTTGTGTATATATTTACACCCGCTACCAACTGCTTCACATGAAGGAGTAAAGCTACACCAGGAGTGACAGCAGCAAATATGTGCTTAACAGATACAGCTATTTTGGTACCTTAAATATGACAGATGACTGAGATTTACAGTTCTCTTATCACAGCTAGGCAAAGAAATTGCATCACTGTCATCACTTACAATTAATAATTTCTTTTCTATACTTGGATATACCATCAACGAGAGAAACTCTTAAGCCATGTTCACGTCTGACAGACTGAAAAATAAAATTGTCACACAGAGCTGCTCCAAGAAACTTCTGGTTTAAGTAGTAATCAACTACACTAAATCTCATTCTCACAAAGTTTTGTGTTGGATGGGTTATATTTTTTTAGTTTTGGTTGGTTGGTTTGTTCTTGTAACCAGCCTTTTTTCCTTTTAACCAGGAGTTTAACAATCTGCTGACCTAAAGTACATTATACAGCTAAATTTTCACAAGTCCTTTAAAGCATTTCCCAAAGAACCTATCTGTCATTCTGTTTTGAAAGGCAGATGATCAAAGTTAGAGGAATAAACAGTAACTTTGCAACAGCAGGAAGGAGACTGAAAAATAAAAAAATCCTCTCAGCCTTCCCAGAGGACAGTCAGAACGAAACCAAATGCATCACAGCAGATTGATCCCAGTAGCACAGCAAAGATTTAAATTTTTAGTAGAAAAAGGGAGGGTTACTTTTAAGTGTGTGACCACTTTCCTTAGCAAAAAGAGGTCTTAGTAGAAGAGAAGGCTACATTCAAAACATCATGGGAAATACAAGGGAAAGAAGGAAGCCCTGCAAAGAAGCTTTCCACATCCATGCATACACTCACTCCAGCAAGTAAAAATATAAATAAAAATTCAGACACATTCTTCCCTGTCCAATGGGAAAATGGGAACAGGAAGGGAAGAACAAGCAAAATATTCCAAGAACCCCACAGACAAAATCACTTCTATTCCACATTCATTAAATTGCCATTTTTGGCAGAAACAAACACCACCTGTAAAAAGGACAGCAGCAGGTAAATCTTAAACTGCAGAGATTTCAAGTAACACCCTGTGACTACAAAGTGAAGGAGTCATGCATTATTTCATCCAGTTCAGTCACTCAAATAGCAGCAGCACGGGTTCCTCTAACACCAACACTTTGCTTTTGCACATTCTTCCTACTACAAGTCAGAGCATCTCTATGCCAGTAACACGAACTTCTTGTGGAATACAAAATCTCATGTTATAGCAAATTGTCATATAAGTAATTTAACAATGTAAGAAAAAAATCCTTTGGGCTGAACTACTCTGCAGACCATCTGTTTGGAGCATATAGAAAAGAGTCTTTCTAGGATGACTACATCCTATTGGAGTAAAGCCTTATCAGTGAGAAAAGTCTTTTAAGATTCTGAGTACTCTTAGAGCTTACTCCAAAGCAAAACTTTTTTTTCCTTTTAAGTTTCACCCACTATTCGCTCTCAAAGGAGACTGCTTAGAAGTGAGGCACAGAACTGGAAAAAGTAAAAGGTTTATATTCATCTGCTTTCCCAGTAAATTGAAAGAATGTGTTCAAGTTGAGCAGGCATTTGAAGACTCCTGTGAGGCTGACAGCTACTTCCAAAATGTCCAGTGTGCTTGTCCTCTCATTTACTTCTGTCATCACCTCCGGCACCATTTTCTTGTTTCTCTCAGATCCCCCAGAATGGCTCTCACTGTCCCCTTGGACAGGAAACAAGTTAGAAAATCTGGCTCAAGTATGTTAAAGGTGCAATGAAAGAACATGGCACCTCATCCCCAATATCACAAACTTCTTGGTAAGGCATGAAACGTTTTAGTTTGTAGTTGCTCCTGCTAAAATTAAAAGCTTCCTTAATAATTTAGTTCTGGTTTTAGATCAAAATACTTATTGTACTTTCTCTTCAAAGTAATTGCAGACTATATCTTGTTACTGAAATAGGACTTATGGTTAGGTGTCAATTCAAAGCATCTGTGCTGCCTTGATTTTAAAGATCACTTCCATTTAGAGAGATGTTCACTTTTTTTGGTGAGTACAGATTGCTGTTTAGGGTTTGGGTTTTTTCCCTCCTTTTTTTTTCCCCGCCAGACTACATCCAAATAGCAAAAGCCTCCACCTACCACTCTGACTTCTTAAAATAATACCTCAAACCCAAACCAATGTGCACTTTTCTTTATTTGCCAAACCCTGAAGAACTGCAACTTGTGACTGTCTGACATATACCCCAAAAAAACCAGCTTTCAAATGTACAGTGAAATTGAGTCCCAATTGCAGATTGTGTTGTAAGTTTACATTTCACCATGGTGTCATGGAGAACTTGATATAATCTCTATATATACATTTTTAAACATTCTTCCCTTTAACTTCACTTGAAGCCTAGTAGGGAAGTACTGTAAGCCTTCCCATAGGTTTCACAAATGGAGGCAGACGTTGGAACCTGTGACAGGATCCCAGTCCACCCATATTTCCAGAACCCAACTCTACTAGCAGACAGCTGCAATCATTCCACACCAAACACCCAAACAACTTTCCAGAAGGAAACAGACTTCCTTAATCCACACCAGCATAGAACTGGTCTCGTCATAGTTACGAAGTGACTTTGAGATACCACTATTCATGATGGTTCTTCAAGCTAAAGCTGGAAAATCCTCAGGATCATCAGGATTTGGAGCAACAAGCTGCACCTATAAAGTAAGAAAAGAAGTTTTATAAAAATGAATGCATTTCAAAAGTATCTCACAGCTATGTACACTTATTTTGCCCTCAAAAGGGTTCATTCTTATACTCAAATGCTACTACTATTAAATGCTACTTCTACTCAAATTGTATCCATCGCTATCACAAACATTTATCTCAGAACTTACGACTACTATAATTTTTTTTCAGTGTGAATGTATTTACAATGCTGCTTGGAGAGGACCAGAAGGTCACAACTTCTGCAGCACTGAATGAAGAAAAAAGTAAAGCAGTCTCCAGCAAAATACTGCATATTTTTAGAAGCAGCATTACTATATTTTTACATTCTAGAACTACTGAACATATTGGGCTGTAGTTTTAATCTCTTTGATCTGTTACCATAAAGAACCTTTTTCTTCCAGATGAAACAAATGCACCAACACTTCCATATTATTCTGGAAGTTCCTGGTCTTAAAGCATTTTAGTCACAGTAAAGCTTCTGTTAGTATGAAGAATAAAGATGCCATTTTCCAGTGTGCCAATGCTTTTTTCCCCCCCAAAGATAAGCGGAAGTTTTTTATAACAGTTATATTGAACTCATGAATCATTCTGTAGGATCACAGATTTACTGATCTCACTGTCAGTAATCAAAGTATTACTGTATCACACTGAAATTTTTCAAAGAGATGCAAGCCTTTAGTTATTTTAATTACTTCCCAATTTATATCAAAACTCATTGCAGAAACAAATCCTCATTGCATTCCTTCCTCTGGTTACCATCAGTAATGAGACCTTTTGAAATGTGTTAAGAGTTGTGAGCCTGAATCAGTATTTAATTTCAAGTAACATAATATGGGCCAGGAACTCAATAAGCAGGACAACATACTATGAGACAGGAATTAGAAACAAGTCTGTCACTACAGAAATCAAAATTCCACACAGAAAAGGGCAGGACACACACAAACACCATCAGTAACAGGAAAGAAAACCAAACAAAAACCCCCAAATTAACACCACCACCACCACTACCATAAAATCCATTACCACTACTTCTGGTCGAGGTCCTGTCTCTTCAGGTCTCCTGCCACGACCACGACCACCTCGTGCTCCTCTTGATCCACGGCCAGGGCGAGGAAGACTCCCAAAATTAATATCCAGCTGAGAAGTTATATCATTCACTGGTTTTCGAAAGACATGAGAATCATCTTCAAAGTCTTCTTTTTGCAACTACAAAGAAGATCTGGTTAAAGCCTACAGTTTCCATGTATAAGCTTCCCCCCTCCCAGATACACATGCACATTTATATTATAGACTAAGCAGCAGATGAACCAAGGCAGCATCTGGAGCAGAAGACAGGCCTTAACTTGCACAGGATTTTAACACAGATGAGGTAATTGCAGCTTCCCAGATGCCTGGGATAGTTCTTTGTTGGCTCAGAGATTCCTGGCAACAAAAGCTTCTGTACCAACTCCATACTACGGAAGGGGTTTTTCAGAAATACAAGCTAAGAGGTTTTCAAAGGGACCAGAGAGTCAGACCTAAGGTACTTACTCCTGCAGTTATCTCCAAGTAATGGTTAAAAGGCCACACCAAAGCTACCTAATCAATGCATTCATCTATACGCCTGCAGCTATGAGATTCCTGTTTTAACTGTATGCTCCTAATAGCTAGTGGATGTCAGACTATTTCCCAGCATAACTTTAATGGGGACTGTCGTTACGATAAAGTATATGTTAACTCATCCCTTACAATGATGAATCACTTATTCAGTGTCTAATTCAGGGATTTCACTTGCCTATGTCACACAGTTCCTGTACCTCCTGTTCTGTGTTCATTTTAACAAGGTCTCTTGACACTACGGGAACAGAAGCTTTGTGGGCAAAAGGGACAGAAACTTGTATGTGCTCTTCACACGCCTGTGTTCTCTCTTCGGAGCTTGTGGAAGGTGTTCTCCCCACTCCTACCACTGCCTCTCTCAGAAAAGAAAGAGGGGATAACCGCAACTCTGACCTTAAAAGTCTCACCAGAAAGAATGCAGACACAATGATCTAAAGTGATTAAGCAAGTTTGGATGTTAATATTATAACTAGAGAAAAGATGTGTATTCATAAATGCATGTAGACTTCAAGGATCAAAATTCCATCATGCTAGACTATACGCACATACCTCTGTGACCCCCAAAATCTGAAATCTAAGTAAGCTAGAATCTGAAAGAAGTTTCCCCTCTCTTCTCAAAACTAGTAGTTCTCCCTGAAATTTCAATCTAAGTAATATCATGGAATAAAATCCAGGGGAAGTGGGGAGGGGTTGCACACTACAGCACCACAGACTCTCCAGGGTAAGTTCTAAGAAGCAGGACCCAATAAAACCACACCCTAAAAAAAAAATTCATATTTCCAAGTGCACAATGAGATACATGCAAATGTATACTGGCAAGTAAGCTAAACAGTTTCACAAACCGAGTTTTTCTAGCAGCATTACCAGAGACCTATACAGGTGGCAGCAGCTGAGCCATAAGGTAGAACAACTGGATATATTATATATTTGAATAGAAAATAGGGGTGATGATCTGAGACAAAAAGTTGAACGCACAATTTAAACCCAGTTTTGGGGCGCATGTCATTACAGTGATAAAGCTTAGATACTGCTTTCTTGCCTATTCAGATTATACTAAAACTAGTAGGAAAAAAAACCAGAGACAGTTTCCTAACCCTGGGCATAAAGGAGAGTTTACAGAATTCCTGAGGCAGTGCTTACATTGTCACTGTATTTTGACTTGTGAATCACCACTGCTTTGGAAGGAACAGTGGATTCTGGCTTCCGGATGTTGAATTCAGGCTTTGGTCGATTCCGTTGCTGAAGATTTTTCCACTCATCTAATGTCATTTCTTGAACCACTTCTTCCATTGGCTCTCCTTCAGCAACTCTAGAAGTTTACAGTTTTAAAGTAAAAAACATTAGCTTGCAATATTCCAGGACAAACAAGAACACTAATCTCCAAAGTGAGGACACTAGACAAAACATTTAGAATGTTTCTCACCAAATTATTGTCATTAATCTCACTCACTCCCCACAGTAACAGTATGTGTGATGGTTTTACATTAATGTAACTTAGGAGTATGTATTTATGTACTGTTTGAAACTAGTCATATGAACAAATGCTGTCTGCAGCCTCTGGTATTAGTACTCATCCAGTCTCATCCTGAATTCAAGCACTTAGATTCTAGACAAAATCGTTTTGCCTTTTGATCTGGCAGATTCTTAACCTTACAGTTTAATAGTGGATCTACCCAGCAAAGATAGCCACAGTAAAATAAAAAAAGCACACAGAGCAGTTTTAAAACACCCCAGTTGCATGGTTTCATTGCCTTGTGCTGCACAATGACAACATGAGATGAATTCATATTTCAGTGTAGCTGAAAAGATATGATGATCACACCATGGGGTTTTCCAGGTAATTATTAACATTTTCTTTGTGTATTTCACAAGATGCTTCCTTGAATTTTTTTGTCAGATATAGTAACAGACAAGCAGACAGTATTTATCACTTGGCAAAACCAGATTAATCCTAGTCAAATTTTCATTTGTCGCTAAGTACGACAACAATATGTTCTAGAAAAACATAAAATACGTCAGAGGCTGCCTTGCATATTTCGAACTGTGAAGACAGAAGGTTTTATGTCTGTAAGATACACAGAGATAAGACAAGATACAAAAGCAAAAAACACTTATTTTCCACTCATCACTGCTTGAGTACTCTTCTGCCACTTTTCTGACGCTGACCATGATGGGCCTGCCCAGGACCAGCAGCAATTAGGACACTGCAGGTGTACATTTCATGTTACCTACAGAAAGCTCTTTCCTACTAACCAGCATCACATACAGGGAGCAGAACTTACTACATCCCCACAACTGTCTGCTGCATAAACAAGTCAAATACCATGAACTACAGGAAAACCCACACTGATTACTCCAAGACACTTGAGAAACCATCTCTCTCTCCTCACACAGGAAACTGCTGTGCATTACAATAGCAGTTGAACTTGGCTAAGTATTTCCCTAACAATGACTTTTCTGGAAAGCCCTTTCATTAGAACCTGTCTACCGGGAGAACTATGGATTTGGTTTTCCTCATTCAGTCATAGTTCCACAGTCCTCTTCTACCAAATAATTATGATTTCTCCAATGTAAATATACAGTTTATTAGGTGCAAGTAGGAAATTTTTTTATCATGGAAAGATGCAGAGTCAAATGACAATCAGTGACTGTGTGTATTTTGTTTTTAAAGTTATGCAAGCAACCCATTGGACTCCACACATTTGTTGGGACTGTTCTGTGCATTATAGAACTAGCCTATATAGGAACAGTTCTGGTCCCTCTTCTCACCTGATCTTGCAGCAAAGCATTCATATTTCTTGCCAGTCAAAATCAGACAGTATTTTTCTGAATACCCAGCATGACTAGGAGAAGCAGAACTGAACACTAAGGCAGCCCTTAATTGTGGTTCTAGGATTAACACATTTCTAAATCCACTTCACAGAAGAATAACATCTACAGAAGTCCTGTACTACATGCCTGCCCTCTGACATGCCTTTATGCCCTGTTATTTTGAAAATTCCAGTTTTATCAACCAGAAATTCAAGGTTAAAAGACTGGTTCGCAGTCTGTAGTTCCACGCTCATTAAAATCTGAAACTGTATTAGAAGGACCATTAGGATAAAATTAAATGGTTTATTCACTGCCATAAAAAGGATACTGGTGAAAGAAGCAGCTTTTACTTCTGGAAAAACACCTACAGATACTGTTCTGTCTGTAAGAGCACTAAGAACACACAACACCCAAAACATTTCAATTTTTTGTCCTTAAGAGTAAGAAGCCAAATAATTTTTGATCAATTGTCTGAAGCTTCAGTTTTGGGAATAAGTGTTGGAAAAGCAAGACAAGTGGTAAACATTCGGAGAAATTCAAAAAGAGAAACGTAACTAATAAAAGTGTCCCTGTTTAATTTTTTCCTAAGCCACTATCTCACTAAATTGCGTATCTGAACTTTAGGAAGTCTTTTTTCCTCTTGTCCCATGAAGTTTTCACCACATTACAGAGGCAATGTTTCAGTCCTTGGCAAGAGCTGTAGAAAGATACAAAACTGATTGCAAAAAGTACCTGAGAACTAACTATCAAAATTTTAAACTGCAAAAGAAAACCAAGAATGTGAGTGGGAGTTTAACAGTGTAAAATAATATTTACTGCATTTTCTGTGGCACAAAGATTGCACAAAAGAAGGGCAATAGTGCAAGTATTCAAGAATACTGAATGGCTGACCAGCAGTACGAGATGCTGAAGTGACCCAGTGATTTGAGAACAAAAAAGCAACCAAAACAACAATCACCAGGAAGTCCCAAGAACAACTAGAAACATGTACACTCAGGCAAAGGTATCAGCCACCCAAACACAGAAAGAGCCACTAAGAAGGCAGGAGCTCTGACGGAGGGACCCCAGCTCCCCAGACTGGGCAGGAGCATTGCAGCCGAGTATCTGCTCCCTCTTCACCAACATACTGCGTCTGATAAGGAGCCACATCAGCGGCTTTGTTTGGACAGATGTTATTGCCAGAAGGGCGGAGCAACATCTCCACTAAATAATGCCTTCTGTGTGGGAACAGGTGAGAAGCCCACAATAGCACTGCAAGGCAGAAGTCTAAAACACATGATGTACATGTGAAGCCTCTAAAGATGTGCAAAGGAAATACACATAATGCTAAAAAAAGAGAAAGTTTTGCATATCCATGACATTGAGGCAAGACATGCAGGAGTTAAAAAAACCTAACGTAGCACTTTCTATTTTCTAAGTATTAGAAGGACCATCAGGGAACGTTGAAAAATCTATTAGCAGAGTACATTAAAACCAACTAGACAGGTATGAGAAGCAACAATGAAAATTGGTCATGCCTTGGGTCAGAAAGGCCCCTTTCAGTCTAAATTGCTATGACCATGAGATAACATGAGGACATTTGACCACACAGCAACAGGATCTCTCAAAAAGCAAACAGAGCTATTGCTTTGAAAAGTACACATACATCAAAAACACCCACTTGCCAGTTCCAAAGGAAATACTTGTGGATTTACACTGCAAATATTTGGTTTTTTCAACTGCAAAGGACAGTTTTGATTGTTACTGCAAAGGATGGTTTTAACTGCTAGGTTATTAGCAGTGCAAATTTGTTTTAGGATGTCAAGCCTCCCAAGGGGAAACACCTATGAGTGAAGCACAGCAACAGAAACCTGCATATCTCATTTTGGACAGAAACTCAATTGCAGCAAGCTGTTTTGGGCACCAAGCCAGCATGGAAGTGCATTCTGTGCATTACTTTCTACCTTCTAACCTTACACATTTTTAGTAACTGCTTGGTGTGCATTTTCATTAATCAAATTAATAAGCTCCTTGGCACACCAGCAATTATGCTTACAAAACACTGCCAGACAACTAAGCACAACCTCTGGACGTGAACAAACTGAATTCACAACCAAAGTCCTATCAAATCGCTAAATGAGAGCCTTCAGTAATGGCTCCTACTGCTTCAGTGTTTTCAATGGATGGCCATAACCTTTTAACTATGCCTTGATTACTGTGCATATAGTAAACAAAATACATTTTCTTTTTACCAGAAGAAAGGCAAATGGAAAGGAATGCCATTTAGCTCAGCTGTTCAGCTATTATTTTCATATCATTAGGAATAATGACAGCAGATCTCTCTCAGATCAGTTTTTGTATTATTCAGCTGCACAAAGCCAATGCTTAGCCAGCTTTTACCAAGAAGTCAATGACATGAAGCTTTCCCACTAAACATTATTTACAAGAGCATTATCACCAGCTATAGAAAAATTTAAAGTTAAACAAGGTAAGACCAAACGACAATTCTACAAACTTACTATGGAAGAAAAACACTGAATCAAATATTTATGAAGCTCTGGCCTTATCTATGAGCAGCTTTATGTCACCATTAAACAAGAAAAAAACAATAAACAAACAAACAACAATAAAACAAACAAATTAGATAAATAGCTAAAAAATCTTGAAGATAAATTGTTAGAGCTTCCTGTTATATAACCAAAATGATATATAGCTCCACCAAAAAGGAAGACTATTATGTGAGAAAAAAAGTACGAAAACCCCACAGATTAAATACAAGCTCTGCCAATACCTTTAGGAACAGGAATTGATTAGCTCATGTGTTGTACTGAATAAAAATTTTAAAATCTACTAATTTAAATTTAATCTACTAATTAATCTACTAATTTAAAATTTAAAAATCTACTAATCTACTAACACAAGTATGTCACATTGTTTGGACTGTGAAGAAAAGTTCAAAAAAAAAGTTCAGCAGAAAGCAGCTGTGACGAAAGTTTAAACTTCTGCACTACCTGTGTATTTTATACAGGGTTAAGGTTAGGTTTTGCTTTTGCAGCAAAACAACCCCCTACTATTAGCATGCAGTTTGGGATGATATAACTAGAGATAAACATTGTTGATACACTCAAGAAAATTTGAGGATATGGGAAAAAACAACTTGATTTATATTATGTAAGTATTAAAGAAACTCTTATCCTGCAATACTCTGCAAATAGAAGCTCAGGAATGGCAAAACGGAGTCCTAAAGACAAGACCCCGTAAGTTACAAAAGCCATAGAACCTCTTTTCCAGAGTGGCATAGAAATTAGCCAGTACCACATCCGAAAGCTATACACCATCTTCATGGAGACAGGTTATTCCCAACTTCCAAGATTACCTTTTTTTTTACTTGTAATTTTAAATGGAAACACAAGAAGAAAGAGAATGAGAGAAGAAACAAGCCCAAATCCTTAATCTCTTTCTCAATGCAAGCACACAACTGCAATAAAGCAGTAGAAAATAAATGGTTTCCTTGCAGTCACTGCATTTTAGTGTCAAAATGAGAAAGACTCCAGCAGCAGCTCAAGCAAACACACAACCCTTTATAATATTGAGGCTGTAGCAAAAGCACAAGGTAGCCTAATTTGTGTTATCTGGACAGCAGGGGCAACCTAAGCAGAAAGACCTTTAAATANTTAAATACATCCTGAAGCCTGAACATCATATCCTACCAGCTTTTGCTCATTAAAACAACAACAACAACAATTCCATCTTGTTAAGGTGTATGCCACACAACCACCCCTAGTGACCTAAGTACAACTCACACAGTGTCTCCTATTTTAAAATACAAAGGGTCACCAAGGTAAGTGCAGTGACATACATGTAACTCATGTTTTGTATATGGATTTGCAAGCCTTTGGGACAGTGTTTATTGCACTTAAAAGAGTGCACAGTGCAGAATCCTGTCGGTCACTTGCTTTTTTGAATCATATGAATTTCAGCGGACTGTTCCTAAATTAATCTTTTTTTAAAAAAACAAACAGGAGTAAAATCTCCAGGAAGGCTCCCAGTCTGACCGCATACCTAGTGATATCTAAGATGAAAGAATTAAAGATAACTGGCAAACTCTGCCAGAGGCCTTTTCCACTGTATATACTTCTCATGCCTTAAGCTCTACAAGAAATGGATATTGGGACACATCAACAAACTGAAGTACAAGCAAGTACAAGTGTGAAACAAGTAAAGGTACCAGCAAATGACAAAATAAAAATTTTTAAAAAGCTGAGTAACTGTTCTCATATTTAGCTGATACAGTGCATTTTTGACACTGTACCTACACTGCCCATCTGATTTAAGTTAGCCAAAAATCATTTTGTCAGTCATAAGTCATTCAAAGACAGATTTCCCCATGTGTACACACCTTTAGCTATATCTTAAAAGCTACCCTAACATTAAAAGAATCAAAGCTATATCAACCGAACTTCTTACAGGGTTAAACAACCTGAACAAATAAAACAGGTTTTGTAGTCTAGCTAGCTCTATAATTAAGAAATGAACCCCTATCATTAATATCTGGAGGCACTTCGTGACGTAAAAAAGGCTTCATGGCAGCAGAAGAGGTTGACATACTGCACTGACCATCTTTCACTCATTAGGGGATATTGACCATATGCTATTTAATTATTCTTTAAGTCTCTTACTTGGACAAGACTGTCCAGTTGCTTTTCTTAAGCCAGTGTTCATTTATTTGCTGTGACACTGATTAGAATGAAAGCCAGAAGACGAGGGGCAGATTTCTCTCTCAATTTCTCTACTTCCAAGGCTCACTGCATTTCCAGAAAGTTTTTCCAAGTTCTGCCGTGGCCTCTCATGAATAGATGATATCTGCATGATATTAGTGATTGATGAATACAGACTTAGAATCTCAGTGTATTTTAAATGTTTGTACGATTGCATGGGTGCCTTGAATACCTTTTCTCAGAGAACACCAAAAAACATGGTAGTTTTTACAAATTAGACAAGTGAAAAAGATAAAACATAGTATGTAGCTCCTCCTTAAATTATCACCAAATCTTAGGAAGTTAAGCACCACTGTGCAATTAAATGCAATCTCCAACTGTATAAATCAAGCTTTAGTCAGAGTTAGGGACACGTTTTCCATACTCACACATATAAGACAAAGCTTTTCTATTTTTTAATACTTGCTCTAGCAAAACTTTACACTCCGCATTTCAAGTGTGCCCCTCAATACAAGTACATCAGTAAGAGTTGAGTGTTTCCTTTGCGTTTAGAAAGAAAATATGTCTGACTGTACTTGCTCAGAGGCTCTCCTTCAGAAGTCCCCGGCTGTTCAGGAGTTTCCACGGTCTCCTCCATAGGTGCAGTCTGCTCTGTCCCACTAAAACAGTAAGCAAACAAAACAAAACCAAATACACACAAAAAAAACAAAACAAAACCACAGTCTTCATGAGTCACACTGGAAAAAAAACCAAATCAATACATCACTTCTTCCAGAACTGCTTGGTAAGGAGGAAAAAAAAAAAAAGGAAAACTCTTTGATCATAAGCAGAAAGATGTACTAAGTAACTAGTTGAGCAACTAATAAAATGAAGAATATTAGGAAAATACAACTTCTGTTTCCTTTAAACAAAAAAAGTGAAAAGCACGTATGAAGATGAAATAACTCGATCATTAACACTCATCATTATAGTATAACACTGATGTTTGGGTTTGCCTTTTTGCTTCTTTTACAGAACTAAAGTTTGTATTTTCTGCAACATGGACTTTAATTCAGTGTCAAATGACAGCAGTAACTTATTTTCATTCCAGTAGCAGGCATGCATATTAAGAATTAACACCTTTTAGCTTCAATGCATAATTAGCACAATTAGGGCACAGACATGCCTTTAGAATTGTTCAGAGAGCTTTAATTTTATGTCACTTCTACCACATCACAAGAAAACATTGATATAAGGTCTGATGCTACTGAATTGAAAAAAAAACCCCACCAAACCTTAACTAGGGAGAAAATACATAAGGGCCAATAAATACCTTGCAAGTTTATGAAGCCTTTCCCGATATCCTACAGAAGATAGAACAAAACCAGCTAGCAGAAAACTGTCAGTTCAGAACTATGTTAACCTGGCCGATCCTTTGAAAAGCCAGAGTACCTAACCAATCTACTCTTAATGTGAAATTCTGTAGAAGGCAGAGAAGTTAGTAAAACCTTTCAGAAGAATTTGGAATATCGAGACCCAAAAATTATGACACATCAAGGCCGTATTTTTCAAATTTTTAGCATGATTGTCTGAATCCACTAAGTTTTAAAACTTAGATTTTATTTTAAAATAAAATTTTATTTTAAAAACAATTTTGTCAATGAATGTGTATGTGGCCAGATATTTGCTATAAGTTCAAAGCACTGCCTTTTCTCCATCCTTTATCGGCCTTCAATTAAAGAGTTCTAAATGTATATGAGAATAAAAGTTACTGGAAAGAGTAACGTATTGCTAGGTGCAAAGAAAGGACAAAAGCCTGATCATAATCAGTGAGGTTTTACAAATATGAACAGAAACCAGTACCACTAAGAGATATACAGAACTGAACGGAAAATTCCTGATTTTTTTTTTTAACTCGAAGTGGCCATTAATCACATTATGCTACTGATTTTCCTAGCACTTTAAGATGTGCTTCAGTGGCACAGTCAGCTAAATATTACCTTCAGAGTCACACTGAATTGTACTACAGTTCTGCAATTTAGAAATTATCCATAAAACTCAAGAAAAAGAGACTGGACTTTAAGCCCATTAACAGAGTTTGAATCTTATAATGAGCATTTTGGAGCAATTCCATTAAATACCAGAGTCCCGCTTACTTGACTATTGAGAAAAGTAATAACTTATTTCCATTAAAAGACAACTCAGCTCCAGTCAAAAGATTCTGGCAGTGTTAAGTGAACAAACGTCATCATGCTTTTGCTTCAATTTAATCTCACCATCACGAAGGAGCCAAGTTAAAAAAACCTGTAAAATTACATTAATTACAACAATAATAGAAAGCGATGCTTATAAAGCTCAAAATGGACATGAAACGGATGAAGATGATGATGTAAGGAAGGCCACAGAAAAATATGCTGTATGATGGGCACAAGTACATGATGTACCTCGTATCATCTTTAACTGTTCTGCAGTTGCGAGCTCCACCTCCACCCTTTTTGTCATCTGCTTTCACTCCTCTAGAGAGGAAAACAATTCTGTGAGTTTAAGAGGGTTTTTTTTCCTTTTTTTTTTTTCAGGACCTCAAACTAAAACCAGTATTGACTTTTTGCCAGCCAACCTGGATATAGTAAAAGGGAACAGAATACCTAAAAGACAGTACTGCATTGCTAACTATTATTTACTTGTAAGAAAAATGAGAAACAAGTGAGAAACCGCACACAGAACACTTGTTAAAATAACTTACATTTTATCATTCCCACTTTGTCTTTCAAGTTCCCGTTTTCCTCTTTGGTCAAAGCCATCAAAACTTCTATTTAATCCACCACCTCTTCCTCTACCTCGCATTCCACCTCTTCCTCCACCACGACCTCTTATTGGTCTTTCATAGTCTAATCTTTCCGCTGGTCTAAAAAGAAGATAATCAGTCAGATTTTTGTTTTTATAGAACAGTTAACAAGAAGAAAAAAAATCATATTATTATATTTGTGCAGCTGTGGGACACATCAGTACATAACAGCTACTGCACAATTTTTAGAGTGCATCTTTATACACGCACACACTACAGCTGTCTTAGTTTTGTCATTAAAAATGGACATAAACTGAATTCTGGAGGAATTATTACAGCAAACAGGAACAGAAAGATCTGTTATTAACACTGAAAACATTACAGAAATTAAAGAAAACCTTATAAAACTGTCAAATCTTCACAACTTCATCATGCAATAGCTCCACCATCTAAACCCAGATTCATACGCAACTGTTAAAAATTTCAGACAACTTGTTAAATATCAGCTATTGTGGTGTAAAGAACAGCCACACTCTGAAGCATTAAAGGTTTAGGTGGAATTTTCTAGTACTTATGAAGAAAGCAAAATCAGTATGCATTCACTGTCCAAGCAGTAAGTTCCAACTTGGAACCTCCCACATGTTCTGCAAAGCTTGGTATGAGAGCTCAGAAACGAACATTATAAATATGCTGCTGACTAGAGGGTGCATTTTCAGATCTTTACATTTTTCAGTTTTGCCTTATATTTCTAACATTCAACAAAAATGCTCCAATTCAACCCCCAAGGCAGCTGAAACTACAGCTCTGACAGGCACGAAGTAAGGAGTCTTGCAACAAACCTGCACACTAATAACGCAGCCGTGCCTTCAAGTCACGTCTGGCTACTAGATCTGTTTTAACAACGCGAACGCTTCTCCTTCCCACCCTTGTGCAGATCCCCCGTGAGGGACCTTAGTTCCCTGCACGACACACACCGTTCCACTGTGAATTCCACTTGTCTTTGTGCTCCATAGGGACGGTATTCCCTGAAAGATGGTCTCCACTCAGTTTTGTCTTGCTTCGCCTCCGTGCCTCTGTTACTGACTCCTTGTTGTTCTCCCCGCCTGGGTGCTCGCTTCGGGCCTGCGCAAACGCACACAGAAATTACTGACAGCTCAAGAGCAACACAACTTCAGTTACCAAACTCCTGACCGAAACGAGTTGATTACACCTTACAGCATTCAGGTTTACTGTCTCCAATCCCAAACTGGATTGTTTGTTTGTTGAAAGACACATACTTATTTTCCCTTCTGTATTGATGAACCTGCAAAATACTATGAGTTTTGATATAGGTCAAAGATTTCCAGAAAAGACAGTCTACAAAAAAATCTCATTTTGCTCACAAGTCACAGAAAAGGAGAACAAAAACCGTTTCCTCTCATGTTTTCAAGGACCTTAAAAGCGTAATACAGGATGAGGTGGAGAAGCTGCTTCAGTGGAAAAGACTAATTGAAAGCTGCAGAAGCAATGAAGGTGAGGGAAAGAGAAGGACCCCTTTTAGACAGGTGTTGATTGGGAAAAAACACACCTCCTGCCAGATGAGCTCAATTTAGAAGTTTAAGGCTCCAGCTCCTCTAAGCTCATGGCCACGGTACCAAACAAGCAGAGCAGGGTCACCTCCTCACACTGCTGTTCCATGGAGGGAAGGACCATTTGCCAACACTAAAGGTCACAGAGTTCAGGCGGCAGAGACCCAAGCAGTAAGGAGAAAGACTTCAACACCACTAGTTCTAGAACATAAACATATTCCAAGATAAAATATATTTAAGCTTTTTAGAGTTTTGTTCAGCCATTACTGGGGTTGAGGAGGATCAGGCTGGGCAGAATGAATGGAAAGAAATTGTGCATTATAACAGAATAAATTGAAGTTTTCCACTCAACCTGTATACATTTAGCAGAAGATGAAGGTTCTTTATGTGCTTCCTTTCCCATTTTCCCAAATTCTGTGCTCTATCTGGGACAAAGTTCTCCAGAAACAAGCAAGCCTTTTTGCCTGCTAGGTCTCTAAATTTAAACCAACACCTTTTTCAGCCAATAGTATAAGTCAATCAAGCAAGGAACAGAAAGACTGGTCTCAAACAAAACTGAGCTACTGTTTCCACAAGAAGTACCTGTGGAACGCTGAGCAGATTACTGAACTCAGGTTAGTGGACAAGTGACAGTCCTGGCTACTGTGCCTCTGCTGCTAGCACATAGAAAGGAAAAAGGCTATTTTATGTCACAATATTAAGATGCAAATTAATTCATAGCCCCATAGAAATGCCCATAGAAGAAGATTTCTGATCAAAGCTTAGGTGGTGAGGACGAAGTCTAACGCCATTTGTAAAGAGAAAACTTCAAAGAACTATCCACTTGGTCAATAAGTGGTAAATAAAGCTTTTTGTTATGCAGTAAGGACAGTCACATTTGTACAGAGAAGATAGTTTTATTTGTGGTGCAGACGCAACTCCAGCTTTGCCCTTCTTTAAACTACAAACCACTTGACATAATGCATTCCAGTAATTCTCTCTTCTCAAGGTTTGGAGCTACTCGATCCTTAGAGCAGTGAGCATATTTGCATTACCCAAATTATGATGTAATCTCTGGATAAAGGACAACTTTTGAAATAAGTTTCTGAGTAAGCTTGTCAAATCAGGAGGCTTTAACACAAAGCAAAATTATAAAAGATAAAGCATTGTACACACTGTTGGGAAACATCTGCTCTACGCACATCTCAACTACACTACCAACTACCTAAGTGTTAATTCCAAACTGGAATCTTGCTGTGGAAAAAACGACTACTCATTTCTGACATCATTTTAGTTATTTTGTGCACAACTGAATGCAACAGAAGACTATGTTTTTATTTATTTTTGATCCTCTCACTGGCTATCAGAAGCATTAGTTATTCTAAAAAGATCCCTTTGGCAAGAATGCAGTAGTCAGAGACACCCATCCCCACGTACTTAGCATTAACCTCAATTTCACCTTGAGATTCAAAGAGCTCCTTAGAACAAGCAAAACAATGCCAAAAAAAAGAAGATGCAGAAGTAATTTTAAGAAGACAGTGTCTGGTTCTATTACCCAGTACCTCTTAGAAGTAATTCAAAACAAGTCTTCTTGCCAGATATGTCAGCGTATTACATGTCAGCAGCACTGAGCGTACTGGACAAAGTACGCTGTTCTACTCCAATTTCAGTGAAAGGCTCTTTCGCTTCGATTCTAACAGGTGGCTCCAATTACTGCAGATGGATTTTAAACACTAGAAAGACTATTTTTTACAGGTTAGAAGTGCCACAAAAACATCTTTAACTGGTTTGACAAACATGAAGTGGTGGATTAAAGCAGTATGCAGCATCTGTATCTCTCTAGCAGGACAAGTCACCCTCAGGGCAGGAGTTTCTGTGACCTGCTTGTGAATCAGTTCAAAAACCAGCCTGACTTTCAGCTCTGCATCTACATAAGTGCAAACTAAACTGAAGCTTGGCAGCAGTGACAGCATAAGCTACACGGTTTTAATCCTCTGCTGTGTATGTCCTAACACAAACTCAGTTTAATTTACAGAGCTCTAAAGGCCACCTATTCTTTGGGGACAAAAAAACAAGGCAACAAAATCAAGATAAAGCATGAGCAATCTTGTATATCACCGACATAACTTCAAGAACTGGGCTACATCTACTTGAGGCCTTACAAACATAATTCTGAAAACTGAAGATCACTCTTTCCTAGTCACCTAGTTTAGCCTCTCTTTAAAGTGGTTTTTCTGTGTCTTAAAATGACATATGTAATCTGTATTCACCTGAATGTGTGTCCCACCATTCTCCACTTCACCACAGCTTCCCTGGAAGGTTACTGCAGCAGCCCAGTCTGTTGGCTAAGTTGCCTATCACTCTACTTTCTAAACTGAGGAATCAAAAAAGAAATCTGATGCTTAAAGTGTTTCAACAGACCCAGCTTCTTTTTTTTTTTCCCAGAAGAAGCAGCTGAGCTATTATTAGAGGGAAAGAATCTGTAAATACTAAAATTACCAGGTACTAGAACTAGACAGTGCTAAAGAAAAAAAAGCTCAGTTTTACAAGACAATGTTAAAACTCTAAATCATACAGCCCAAACATACAAGTAGTTTTCACTTTCCCCACAACAATACTTCACTATTACCATTAGCTCTGCTAACACTGCAGCACTTAGATAAGAAGACTTTCTAGAGAAGTGTTTTCAATAAATATGTACACAGAACTTGTAACTGGAAAAGCAGAACTTGTATTTTTAAGAACCGCATGGCTTGGTTTGCCAGACACTGGCTCTCTGTGTATTAACAGATGGATTTAAAACAATGCAGCAAAATCCAGCTGCCTTTCCAGTGTTGCTGTCTAGCTCTCAGCAAGTTTCTCTATCCATATCATCCATCCTCGAACGAGTGAGACTTTTGCTTGGAAAGAGGCATCTCTATGTTTTGTGGCTCTTCACTGGCCCCTACTGAGAGAGTGTGCTCTCATCTTTTTTAAATTTTTAATTTTTTTTTTTTTTTTGTAGAAAGCCTTGACTTTAGACAGACACCACAA
>VZTA01013379.1:67119-109828 GCA_013398855.1 Mohoua ochrocephala | reverse complement strand
CGTCTCCCCCAGCCTAGGATATTCTACGAATCTATGATACACATGACAACTAAAATGATGCATCTGGGCAAAACTCCATCTTCCTGTAGATATGGCATTTATCAGAACTCATTTAAAATAAATTGTATCACCATCTGCTCAGGACAGTATTTCATTGCTTATTTTAAACTAGCACAATAACGGTATGAAACAGTTGAGATTTTCTTGTATTTAAAGGCCACATCTGATTTAATATTGTATTGCTTCCCTAAAATCAATAGACCCATGCCAATTTATATGAGCTAAGGATGCATTCATTTTAATTTATATTATACTGGGAGGCAGGGGTGGGGGGCACATAAGATTTATTGCTTTTTAAGTATACAAGGTATTTCAAAATTATTTTGAGATCAAAATCAGGATGCTTCTATATTTTTGGATTATTCCGTGGGGAAGATATTTATTTTTTTTGAACACCTATAGCAAGTACTACCAGAACATTAGTTCTATTAGAAATTCATCCCACTTATTTGGTTAAAAATGTTCATAATTTGATTTGTAGTGAACAAAATGTGATTCTTTACATCAGATTTACCGTTGGGTTAACATCAAACAGACTTTGGTCTTATATATGCTATTGCTAAATAATGAATATTGTCTGCTAAAATTTAATTATCTCAATTTTATGAGACTTTCAACAGATAATATCATGAGCTGTAAAACTGAAATCAAGAGTTAGATTCATCATCACATGATAATAGTATCTGTTCCAGCTTCCCAATTGTGCCTTTTTCACTTTTAAAGTTAGCCAGCAAAAATATTTTTTCTTCAAGAATAATCCATACAATTCTTGAACGTACATTTCAGAAGTAAAAACTTTTGGGACTAAATCCATACCTGACAACTGAGAGTGTCTTAAAAGTGATGATTCACAGCCCCTTACAATCCTCAGCGATTTAGACATAAAGCTATAGACAACCTTAATAGCCAAGAGTCTCCACGATCAAGATCTAACATTTATTTGTACATGTCTCAGCTCTCATTGCTAGGAAGATGTTAACATTTTTATTTAATAGTCTACATCGTCCCAGGATGTAATTGAAATAGTCTATTTTATTACATGAAGTAATAATAGTCAGCATGACATTCGCAAATTAATTTCTTTCAAATCTTTCTTATTCTACAGTAGAACCAAAAACCTTCCGACCAATTTAATGTTTGTAGCAAGCCACTGGGGACCTGTTAAGATGCCATGACATAAAGTGCAGAAATGACATCCACTTCACCTTGCCTCGCATCATTTGACAACTGCGCTGCTCCCACTGCTCTGTTTCCAAGGGCAGCTTGTGCATAGATATCAAGTGGCTAAAGCTGTTACCTTGGTAGAACACAGCAGGAAAGAAGGATGCATCATCAAGATTTTTTCCCCCTAAACCTTTCATCCATTCGTCAATATATGATGGTGGTAGTCACCAGTTTTAAAGAATTAGAAACCAATTAAAATAACTATGCCTTGTTTTTCACTCTGGGTGAAAGTAATATTCCGTGAGAAACCAGAAAAGCAAAATGCAAACCTTCAACAATTTCTTGACTTCAACAGAGTTTGAGTAAGTTCATAAAACTGTTTGGACATTGCCTTAACTCAGCCATTAAGAAGTACAGCTGGGGTTTGTTGGATTTTCTTTCTTTGTTTTTTTGTTTGGGGTTTTTTATACCATCACTTCAAATAAAAAGAAGAATAAGCTTCAAAATTTAGCAATAAAAACTGAATAACAGAGGTGGACTTGCAGTTGCAACACTTATCTCTGTTCCATGTCTATGGCGAGAATGATACAAGGGATCATAGGGTAACTAATTAAAACTTAAACATAGCTTATGAACTAGAGGGGAGGAAAAAAATTCAAATTATGCAGTAGAACTGTTCATCTACAGTAGTCGAAAGTATTCCATTAGACATCCAATTACAAAAACTACAATACTGAAAATTTTTAGAATTTGTGATGTGGTAGAAATTTTTAATGCACTTCAAACTATTTAAGTGGAGACTAAGATAGTAAGAGGTGCAAGTGTAGTGTATTCAGAACACTGGAAAGTCCTGCTTTATTATTTGTCATACAAAGTAATGCCAAGTATCCATTAAATAACATAAAGTGTGCAGTAAAGTAGTACATATCATATATATCTTTATTTAGTTTTTACATAAGAGCTGTTCACATTTTTGTAAGTAATTATAGCTTTGCAAATTTTTTCCAAATAAGGTAACCATGAATTTATGATCCAATTATACGCAGGATTTAATATCTACACAGTTACAGGGTTAGTTACCACTCTATCTGGTACATAAGGAATTAGTCTGGTCCAGCTGTTATCTTTGAAAATTAAGTCCCACTGATGAAAAAAAAAAAATACGATGTTTTCACTTGATATTCTAGAAGTCTTATAAAAATGGTAAGTAGTTTCTTAATCTGTGAATATCAGTCATGCATTTTTGGAAAAGCATTTTCAAGAGTGTCTCGTGCCTGTGTTTGTAGAAAGATTTGTTAGATCTCTAATCAATTAAACTGCCACATTGCACTTTGAAAATTCATCTGCATCAGGCAGCAAAATGCATGCCTACACTCTTTGGATCCACTTCCAAAAACCTAACCAATGGATGGAAAAAAGGCTTGTGCCATTTCTGTATTTTGTGTTTCTGAGCTTAAGCCATGGTTTTATCTCGTGCTTTTATTTCTCTCTTTGTTTCCTGGCAAATTTATTTGCATTTGATTTGTAGGAAAATACAGAAAAAAATAAATTTTGTCTCAGTTCTTCCCCAGTGTTATAGCCAGATGTCCTTTAAGATATTCTGGACAAAAACTTTTGCATATTTAACATTACTTCATGATTATAGAAACATTTTTTAGATAAGAAAACACTTATTTTCCCCATCCATATAACAACTGCACAGTATTGCCCCAGTATGCAATGTTGCAATGGAACAAGAAGAATTTACAAAGAGCCAAGAAAAAATTGCCTCTACTTTCAAGTGCCATTCAAGTATACGGTTTCCTGAAAAGCAGACTAAATTGCAGAAGTTGTTATAACTTCAAGAAATATCACAACACTGATGAAGTGAAAGAGAATAACTGACAGATGCTTTGTGTGAAGTTAATCTGAATGAGAAGCAAGGCTGATCTGACAGAAGCAACAAATGCAAAGTAGAAAATACACCATTCATCCTCAATATTCTCCTCGAAGGATGGATACATAGAGAATGGTTGCCTGATCAGAACTGCAGAATTTTTCTGTGCCTTTTTTTTTTTTTTTTTTGCAAAAAAAGGCAACCACAACTAAAATTGAACTTTAAACCAATTTTCTGCAAATTGTAAGCTGTGTAGCTACAGGCAAAGGTATTGATGAAATATTGTATTGATCAGCTACATTCTATGCTTGTACAAGTCTTTGCTTATTTAGAGTTGATTTTGGTAATTTTAACACAATTGGACAGTAGTTTTTTTCACCCCCTGAGCTCTGCCCTACGAGGTAGCATGTTTAAAAGTGAGAACTATATACATTTCTGACTACAACAAAAACCTCAGCTGTAGAAATAGCATACCTGGACATGGGAAACTTTTTTCCATTTGTTACAATGACAATCCCATTTCTATTAATTCATTTACACAGTATATAGAAAATATCAAAAATTATGTAGAACTTTGTTGCAGTTTGTGCATCTTCAGAGAGGAAAGTATCTATGTTCTGATGAAAAAGTTTCAACTACTCTGCAAAATCATGCAGAGCTCCTTAAATGCCATTTCAGTGAACTTCAGCTATATTGTAAAGATAGAGATATAAACTAAATACCAAATTCATATGTAAGAGAAATGCTGTTAGGATAATCTTTTACTTTTGGCTTCTACAAACCCAAAACCAAAATGGCATCAAGGTGACATCAAAACTCTATTGCAACACCAAGAATAAGATTTACAAATATATATTTTAACGACATTCACATTCTGTGAATTTAAATTTTTGATACCTGAGAGAACAAAGAATCAGTAGTGCACTGAAAATTTAGCAATTTCTAGAGCAGAAATAAGATTCTCTTCAATAAACTGTACAGGCAAGCAACAAGCTGAAACAACACGATTAGGAGACAATTCACCACAGCTGCAAACAGACTTGAGTAAACCATTATCTATTTGCTCCGCTGCATCTATATTCCCTTACTAAATAGGCCCATATTACTTACTAATTAAGTGCATATTTATGCACATATATATCACTCAACTATCTTGCGGCTATTTATTATGTATTTTTTTTTTTTTTAAGACTTGAAATCCTGCAGGTTGTGTCACTGAGGCCAGGGGACCTATTTAACTAACAAGGCTTGTCCAGTCCCTATAGCACAATTTATTCAGTTACAGAAAAGATAGCACAGCAGCTCACACAGAGATTGGAGAAGAGGTGATTTTGTCTATCATGTGAATCCCATTTAAGGTTGCAAATGTATTTAACTTTAAGATTGTAGAACTCTGCCTCAAACTACCGAAGAGTTTTGCTTAGAGACGCAAACCAGAAAACTAACAAGTACATGTACATAATAACCATAAACTTCTGCTCTACTGACAAGAGTATCTGTCTGCTTCTAATTGTGGTTTTAATACCAGCTGTTAATTTCTTCTGCATTTCAAGCTCCTGTCTTGACTACATGAATGTAGTCAGGGAGAATTGCAGAGAAGGCATTGTATTGCTGGCTGCTCTTTCCAGGAGTGCTTACAGGACGAAATTCTCTGAGTGGAAAATGACTCTTTTGAACGGATACTAGCACTGCTTGCCAAGTACTTAAAGGAAACAATTACTCCCATGGCATTCATAAAGCATGGTAAATTATGAAAGTATTTTTGTCACATATTCTACTATAAATGCTACAAGGTTTTATTCTTTTTAAACTTTCTGTAATGTTTGTTGGTTTGGACCAAACCTAGGTATGTATCTCCTCAGCTCTGAGATGAAATTGATTTTGCTAGCTTTCTTTTTAAGTTAGCACAAGTTTTACGTAGACTTAAGAACAGGCTCAGACAGTTTTTAGTAACATTTACATCGAGTATTTTTGATAGTTCTTTAGTTAAAGGAAACAGAACTTTTTTTTTTAATAGGTAAATATATAGATAAGTCAAAGCAAAACAGATTTTGAGGGCCAATTAGCAATAGAAGTCCACTAGTTCAACTTAGCTGAAAATCTTGTCCATAGTTTGAACTAAAATAAACTATGCACAGCTACTAAATGGCTCCATGCTTAGGGCAACACTTGCCTCCACTTTAGGAGCCACAATTTTTCTGTTACTACCATGCAGAACTAAAGCTGGAAAAATGTATAATATCTGTATGTATTTAAAATTTGCAGAACCTCACAAAATCCAGTAGTGCAGTTAAAAGGAGCTTGTTAAGATTTCTATTTGTTCTGTCCCCATTTTTTTCAGCTACTACAAGCAGATGGGCATTGGCACTGGTGTCTGCAGATCAGGACAGTTGGACTTTCAGTGGTATTACAGAGCAAAGGAGAACAGCTGGGCTGCCATTTGATGACTCAAAAAAATGTGTGAAAAATTATTACAGAAACAGGACTCAAACTCTACATATGCTGAACCATCCACATTTATGGAGTTTCTCCAGCTTGTAACCCAAGCAATCTAATTTCCTCTTTGAAAAGAGTGTCCATATATATTGCATATTATATTTGCAAAATTATCTCTATGAATCTGAGCCCTTGTAAGTCACTGGACCTATTTCCATTGACTTCAACAGAGTCTGAGTTATACTGATGATGAATATGAATAGTTAATATGAACTTAATATGAATAGTTTTAGACAAAACCCAAAACAGTCAAAGTTATACTTGTATAATGTTCCCTACTCTTTCACATGGAAAAGGATCAGATGAGTTGAGATTTCAACCACAAGGAATATGAAACTTTAGAAAATGAATACTGGCGCATTAACAAACCATTCATATTTGTATTCTACATTCAACAAATAAATTATTTCTATGTTTTTTTATAAAGTCCATTGCAAGGATGCAAATCTACTTCCAAGCTCTAAAAGCTCCTTTATCACTGTGCTGCATTGTCTCTCTACACAATATTCCAGGAGTGTGTAACTCCTGGAACTCCAGGAGTATGTAACACCTCAGTGTGGGGTAAGTACCATACATGCACTTAGAAGAGTTAATTTCTGTTATAAGGGATCGCAATCAAAATATGGAATTTGAAAGTAGGCAAAGGACGGGAAAAGAAAACAAAGCACAACAGAGAGAAGTGCATGGCCAAGAGTGCAGAGAACAGATTCCCATGACCCTGGAACTAAGCAAAAATGCACATTAATGGTGTAGGAATGTGCTCTGGGTTTGTTTTTGTGCATTCGCACAGACTCTGCAGCGATTAAAACCATGGCTAACCACTGACAGACTGAAAATATAATGGCAGCATTGATTAGAAATGTGGGACGCTAAATTGTGTGAGGAATAAGGCAAACACAGACTTTCTCATTTTAAATGTTAGGCTTCCGATTAGTCACTGATTTAAACTAGTGCCATCCCAGAAATCTAAGAAAACACATTTGTCAATCATCTTATCAGCAGAATGCTATTTTAGTGGCATAATCCATGTTATTTGAATATATATGAGCTTCCCATGCTTTGTTTCACTTGCACAAGATCTGCCTATGGCATAGCTCAAACGTTCAGAGAAAATGACTGTTGCTGTGTACATTGCTATTTCAGGTCATATGGCACTTGCTTCGATAGGAGAGGTTGCTAATTAAGCAATAACAATTAAGGCACTGGGCATTTCCTGCAGACTAATGACCAGCTAGGAAGAGCTGTGCCAAGGGCCATTAACCCCAGCCAGTCACTCACTGTGATGGGACAGATTCCTTTGAAGAACATTACTGTTTGAAAAAAACAAGGACGATTCTGGACATAATATAAATGTAAACAGGAATGAATCACATTAAGTACATTATGACGATTTGTGTAGTGAATTCCAGGCCTCTTCAATATTTTGGGTAAGAGAGGAAAATGGATAGCAAGAAAACGGTACATCAAAGAACATTAAATGCCGTTAAGTGCTCAAGCTTCTCTAAACTGCTCTCTTCACACCTGTCTCCGTGTGTGTTTGCTCTTCTGATAACGATTTGTGACTCTGGTTATCATCATAGATTTTGTTAATTTAGCAAAAGCAGGTACCTACCACTGCTCTTGGTAAAAGGTCTACACTCAGGAGACTACAAGGACAGACTTCACTGATTTCTTTGCACTCTGTGATTCTTATGGGCAGATCTTTGAAACTCTCTGAGACCTGACAGAATGAGACACAGAAGAGGGTGCAGGCCTGGACTATGTGGCTCTTCACCTTTTTTCATAACCTTCACAGCGAAACATTTCTGAAAGGGTCTTTCTGAAAACAGTGCTACTAAACACCAGCCTGTTTGCCAATTATTGTTTTCTCAAATTAGAACAGTTTACCTCTTTATTATCCCTGCAAGAGATTCTTTGCTTTCCTCCACACAGCCAATTCTTCTCTGCAACAACCATTAACATCTCCTGATTTAAATTTTATCCACAAATAACATTCAGCAACATAAAGGAGGGAGAAACCCAGAAGGGAAAGAGGAAACAAGCTAAGCAGATAGGTGCAAATCATCAATTACTTTCGCCCTTCCACAAGTAACTTATTGATAAGGCTCTCATCCACAGCCACCTTTTTCTCAACACTGCTTCCCTCATCCGCTGGTGGTTTTCACCTCTTTAAGTACATTGATTCAAAGAAGTGGGTTAGCTATGAAGCAACCATTGCAATTTTCTGTCTCCAAGGTGAAATAAGAAGCTGTATTAAGACTATTTTTAACTAAATAAACTCCTCTAAGGAAAAGGAATATGACTGCAGAATCCCTTTCCGAAACTTTTATGACTGTTCAAGACTCTTTTTCTGTATTGCATTTCTCCTAATAGCTCAAAAATTTGATTAACACCTACGTTTTACGCATAGTAAAGGATCATACATAAAAACATTGGAAAAAATTATAAGATGTGAATTAACTACAATACATGAAGAAACATAATTTGTTAATTGGAAAAATATCAGGAAATGCATTCATTATTTCTGATTTTCCACATTGTCTGTCATTTTGCTTTAATAATGTGCCAGGAAATTCCTAAAATTATTCTAAAGCTTCTGAGTTTGCTTGTAGAAGTAAAACACTCCTATGCCAACATGAATCTCCATAACATGGGTGTAAGGCAAAAGCCCAAATTTTGGTTTTGTATGCATACCTGCATTGTATTTGTACTGCCTAAATTATTGCATAACAGATGTTTAGGCTGATCTGAAATGACTAAGAGCAATCAAAGCAATGAAGAATAAATCTTACATAATTTCAAAGAATTTCATCAGAAAGAACCAGCACCCAGAGCCCTCCTTTTCATTCTTTCTTGTTCTCTGTTTGTAATGCCTCTTCCTTTCTGACTGGTTTTCCATTAGTCTTTTGGGTCATTTATGGGAACATTTAAACTTAACGTTTTGAACTTAGATCATATTTTCTCTCCAATACCACATTTGTCTGCTGTCCTAGGACTTGTCTCTGTCACTGTTGTTCATTAAATGTGTTTTCCAAGGTGATGAGAATAGGGAAAGCAACTGTAGAAATTTTAGAGTCCACTTTCAAGTACTATGAAACAGCAGCTGAAGTTTCCACAGAGATCAGGGCTTTTTTATGCTTAGTAGAATTAGTTAGAAAAGTGCCTTTCCAAACCTAAGGAATGTTAAAAACCTTAGGTTTTTTTTAACGCAACGGGGAACAAGCAAAACTCAAAATAAAATAATAATTAAAAAACGGATACTATGGAATATTGGAAATGACTGCAAGAATAGGGGAAAACCTGTACTAAGCTCCAAGAAACTTCTGCAAGGCATGAAAGCTAAGGGGAATTATGTTTGAATTTTTACTGAGTGCTAAAGATTCAGATGCTTCTGTCTAGAGGATTAACTAAGAAGAAAACGAAATAACTAGAAAAAAGTTTCTGACGAGGGCGGTAGAGCTTCTGACCTCTCTATTTTGGACATGTACATTTATGAAAATCCACTGACAGCACATTAAGTATGCCACATGATATTCAAGGTGAACAAAATGAGGAACTATTTAAAACCTCTTGCTGATTCACCTGAATTTTTCAAGCTCTTCTCAGAAAGAGAGACAGCTGAGAACCTCTGTTTTATTGTTTAAACTCCTCTATCATTTTAATCATATAACACAGGTAAAAAGCAGGAAAAGACAGAAGGAAGGAAAAGAAGAAATAGAAAAGATGAAGCCCTGCTTGGAGAGCAGTCTCCAACTAGAGATTCACCACTACACAAACACGACACTACATACCAATTCTTTGGGCCTGATCCTACAGTCTTATGCGCCAGCAAAAATCCTGGAAAACTACACCAGGAAAGAGACTGTCTTAAAGCAAAGCAGATGCTCTCTTTTGCATTAATTTTGTTTTGCCAATTATAGTTGGGTCGGTGAGAAGAAAACAGTCACTGAATTTCCTGTGTACAATTTCACTGTTATTTATGGCTGATTATTCAACCCAGCAGCTACCTTAGCTCTGTCAGTTTTCTGAAATCTTTTCACAATCATACTGAAGACAAGAATCTGACTAGCTCGATGCTAACTATTTTGGGGGAAAAGGAAGTTGAGAAGATTTTTTTTTTTCTCAGAAAGTACACGCTCACTCAAATGAAAATTTCCAAGAAAACCAAAGTAGTTTTAAAACAGTCTTCATCTGAATTTGGTTTTCCTTTAGTTTATATTGCTTTGCATGATATTCTAGATTTTTGAGAACATTATTTTTGAAAGTTATTGATAGAAATCAATTTCCTCTTCTTAAAATCAAATATTTCAATGTTTCTACCTCTGAATGGTATTTTTACAGAATAGATCTTTATTTTCCTTGGGACAGAAACCTTTTCCAGACAGAGATACTAAATACCACAGGGAAACTTAAATCAACTTACCATTGATACTGAGCTATCAATTAATCCAATATCAAACATTCAAATACCCAGGCCATAGATATTAAGGAAACCACATCAATTTCTTCAGGCTTAGTTATATTTGGCTGCCCTGAGGTTCACAGTTGTATTAAAGTCTTTCTTTTCTTACTTTCAGCTCCATATTCTCTAAATCAAGAGGTAGTTTCTGGCTGGTATTTTAGGCTCCTTTACAACATAAGTTATATAAGAAGCCTGACAGACTCTGCTCATCTTTACATTTTCAATTTTGGGGATTACTTTGTTTAGCCACTTATGCTGCAGTGATCTGTGGCAGCTCTGTGGATTTTCAGAGTTGGCCATAGAGCACTGATGGTGCTGGTCTTAGTATTTTTCAAAGGAATATTACAAAAATATAATAATTTCACTGTCACACACTGTTTCGAGCAGTACTTCCAGATCCTCATTTGGAGAGATTGATGGCGACTTGGCACATTACAATTTCAGCTTAACACTGGTTAGATGGAAGAGGTTACTAATTATACAATAGCAATTAAGACATGGGGCTTTTCCTGGAGATTAATGACCAGCTAGCAGGAATTGCGTGCAAGGCTTTTAACCCCAGCCAGTCGCTGCATTGCAGCAGAATCTGATGGTATTCTCTGAAGGATTTTGCTTTTCAGAATGACAAACATGGGTCTGCATATAAGTGCGGGGCTTTTTCGCTCACCTACAGGGTACATCTAGTAGCAGATAATGAAGCCACGGAGTAACAAATTATAGGCATACACACAGGAAAAAACCCAACACAAACCATAATACTGTCCCCCCACCAATACTGCTAAGTGTAGAAAAACACTTGAATGCTCTATCATGCATTTTAACTTTTCATTCCTTTTAGAGATAGGATCAGATCTTTCACTGATTTAAATCAGGCACCACTGACACCTAAATTAGCATTTTAAATCAGAACTAGCTTCAGTATTTGCAGGGAGTCCCCCACACGTAACCATTCATTATGTGCTGGTTTAGCTCTTGAATGCATCATGATGTGAGAAGCTGTTTCCTCTCTGGATGAAGTTGAAGCAGAATCCTCTCATTAGTTCATATCCCACCTCACTGGAAAGCAGGAAGTTGAATCAACTTCAGCAACATTGCTCAGCAACACTGGAAACCCCCCTCAGTTAATGTTCTTCAAAAAGACAGTGATTGAAACCATCCTACCACTACTGCTTGGACCTCCAAACTGTCCCATAACAAACATCTGAGCTCTTCCTGATCTTCAGGGCGCCTCATCTTCCTCCCCACCTTCCTCTCCTTTGCAATCTACACCCAATCACGGCCTGGATCCACTCATGTTTCTTCACTCTTATTCCTATTACTTTCTTTTCCTCTTTTATATTTATTTTCTTTTTTTTTTCTTTATATTCAAAATAGGTAGCTCTCTTCCCAGCAAAATTTCTATGGCAGTTTGACTTGTGGCTCCAAAATAAAGAAGCTACACTCATCTGTCTGTGGAGGGAAGAGTTTTGGGTTTTAGCAGATGGACTACACTGAGGCCGTACCAAGGGATGTCCAGGTGATTTGCTGCTGCTAGACATGAGAGGAAAATAGAGTGGTGCTTCTTCAAGATTCAAAAAAAAAATTAGGTGAAGTTTCTGAAGATCTGAGACATTAACTGCTAGACCAGTCCAGACTCCTTTATTTGCATTTTGATGTCACTTTTGGAAGTGAGGACCTGAGTGAACTGCCAGCCAGGGCGAGCTCCTGGTTCCTTCATCCCAGGGTGTGCCTGGGGCAGCAGAGGGAGAAGGGCAGAAGCTGTGCAAGGCTGCTGCCATCATCAGGGCTTCTGTCAGGACATCCCTGAACACTGAGGTACAGTTCTGTACCCCAACCAGCACCCTGACTACACCACCCTTTTTCACAGCTTATGGTGGTACAACGACTCGACACAGCCCTCTAGGTAAACAAGTGAGTCAGAAAAGGAGACTGCTGCTATCTTTAAATGTCATCTTGCTCATGGGAGCTGCTGGAAGTCTCTTCTGCATGGCAACTCTCTCACAGTCCAGTTCCTTGGCCCGTAATGAGCAGTTTGCTTCGTGTGAGACAGAATTTTAAAGCCCACTGCAGCATCCACACCTGTGCACACACAGCCACTCCACTCTCCACACACCACAGGCATCACAGCAGCACAGGCAGCTGCTGCAAGCCTCCTTCCTGCCAAAACTGGGACAGCAATTTGTGTTTCCCAGGTTTCCATTTATACACCGTGAGAAGGTCTTGCCTGCTGAGGAGCAATTGCAGGGACCCCTGACTTATCCCACAGCTGTCCTGGCTGCTCTTTCCACCACACAGGCACCGTGCCTCTGTTTTTACAAATCCCGAGGGCCAGGCTGTCCACGGCACATTAGGGATTTTCCGATGGGTCCCACACGTCTCCCTTTAGCAGCACTTCTGCCATGGCCCATGTTCTCCTGCTCGCCATCCTGGCACCACTGCGACGTGATGAAGTGTGATGTGAGGAATTCAGTCGACACCATGTCCCAGCTCCGGCATTTCGGCTGGCAGCACCAGAGGGGAAAGGTGGGGAGAAGGGCCAGGAGCTGGAGACAGGGAGCAACAACAGCTGCTGTGGCCCCGGAGAGGGGGAACGGGGCTCAGAGCAGCGCGGGGGCAGGTGCCCGGGAACAGCTGCTGGAAGCTGGCTGGGAAAGCTGCTGGGGTCTGGGAAGGGGGATAAGGACCCAGCAGGGTCTGGCCGGGATGGGGAGAGGGGCTGGAGCCAAACTCGCAGCGGGGTGAAGGCAACAGCTGCTGAGGATGAGGCGAGGCCAGGGAAGGAGCCGAAGGAGTTGGGGGAGTGGCAAAGGAGAAAGCATCCCGGCTCCGAGCCAGGGCGGAGGGCAGAGCCCCGGGAAGGAAAGGGACGCACCGTTCCGCAGGAGGCAGAGGCTCCGCGGGGCAGAGCCAGGCAACTGCTGCGGCCCGGGCAGAGGCACCGGGAGCCAAAACAGAGTCCTGGGAACACGGGGAAACAACTGCAGTGGGGTGGACGGGATGGAAAAGCTGCAAACACAGGCTTCGGAGGATGAAGGAGGGCACAGGTGCTAGGGGATACGGGATGGAAAAGCTGCAAACACAGGCTTCGGAGGATGAAGGAGGGCACAGCTGCTGGGGGATAGACGGGGAGAGGAGCAGGAGAAGAATCAAAAGCTACAGCCAAGGGGAAAGGAGCCAGAGCCCACCCCAATGGAAGAGAAAAAGGACTGAGACACAAAGACTTGAGAATATTCCCGTTTTAAAAGTAAAATACTTTTTTGTTTGTATAAAGCAGTTAAATCATTTTTGTCTTCTTAAGTACTACCCAAACAGCCCGCACCGGGGAGCACCACCCGCTGACAGCCTCACGGACAGGCTGCGGATTGCTGGAGAACTCCGGGATGTGGAGTGGCTGCAGCACCCAGCCCTCATGGCTGCTCTGTGGGTGAAAAGGCTCCCCCATGCTCCTAGAAAGGCTCTGCAATGGACAGCAGCTTCAGTCAGCCGTCATCCGGAGCAGAACTGGTCAAAATGCACCTGGAGATTACATCCCCACCCTGCAGGCAGATGGAGTCCAGTCACATCCCCAAAACCCCGCTGTTGCTTGCGGTAAAGACGGTGCACAGTTTTCCGGCACAGGGTTTACAAAGATTCGTTTGGTTTTTTTGGGTGTTTTTTATGGCAAAGGGCTTCAAAGTGCTTCACCTTTGACAGCACTGCACCCAGGTTGATCCACGTTCAGGCTATAATGTGGTCTTGCCACTGGGAACTTCAGTTCGGGGCAGCGCCTGCCACCAAGGCATTCCCACAGCTGACCTGAGAATCCTGGAAGAGCAGCCCGGGCAGCAGAGGCTGAGCGGAGGGGAAGCGCAGCCGTCAGACCATGTCTCCTGTGCGTCTGAACGTGTTCCGACTCCAGCTTGTGAATGAGGGCTGGGGCTGATGGCAGGCAGCGTGATCGTAGTGACATAAAAAACTGTGAAAGAGGAAAGAGCTTCCACATTTAGACTCGTACGTGGTAGATACTGCCATGGATACCAGTGTTGCTAAGCATGCTGCTTCCTAGGGAAGTCTGTGCTCGTGGAAGCACAGGCTTGTGGGACTACTTTAATTTAAGGATAATATTAATGCATCTTGTGGGAAGACATACAGCACTAAGCCAGGCCCATCCTAGATACTGCAGAGATGCAAAAAGCTCAGCTATAACTACTTCAGGTCAATAATTTTTGTTTTAATTACCACAGGGAAATTGCTACTGTAGACCAGGCTGTCAGTAATAAGGGTAGCTGAAACTGAACTTAATGGAGCAAGTTCTATTTATCCAGGAGAGAATCTTGTATTTGTAATGTCATTTATTACTTTCCCCTATTTTCATGGTTTTGCTTTAGTACTCTTCTATTACATTCTTTTTGTAGCTTCTTTAGCATACAAGTCCATACCTTTTCTTTCATCATGTTACAATTCTCCTTTCACATTCTTGCTCTCTAGGCATATGGAACTCCTTTTTTTCCTCTTTCCTGGTATTACTTTTTTGAATATTTCTGCTGTGTTCTTAAAGTCATTCTGTTCTTCTCCCACTTTTTTTCTCAGCCACATTTGCATCCTTATGCCTCTTTTTCCACATACAATATGAAACTACGATGAAATAAGATAAACACAAATATGCCTGTGCTCAAAATGAAGGCTATGGAATTTTCATGTGAATAGTGGAGCGCTTCTCTTTCTTTGGGTGCCATTTAACATCACTGAAAAAAATAACTTTATTTAGTGAACTTTTTTTTTTGCCTTACAGATGTCTGGCATTGAATTTATTTTCTCATAAAATAGTTCTCCGTGAGAATGACATCCCTAATCTCTCCATAAATAATTCATTATTTTGTTCAGTTTTCAAAGGATATAATCAGTAATAAAAAGGAGGCATTGAAATTAGCAGCCGCATTACAAAGAAATGCCATTTTGTCTGCCTTCCTCTCTGTTAAGGCACTGTACCCACTTGCCCCTCTCCTCCAAACACTTCTGGGCTGTCAAAGCATAAAGGTGTGAGAATATGCCTAGGCACTTCTTCCTTTATTGGTTACACAACTTCTGCTGGCATCTAGAAAAATTAATATTGAGGACGGAGTGCTTGAATCACTTCTCATCCCTGCATTCATTAATTCACTTAGCACCACTTAGGAGGTCTAAACAGAGAAGTAAAGCTAACCATTATCATTAGAATATGGAGATTTCATTGGGATGTTGTTCATGCTTTTTGGTCAAGAAACACAATTAAATATCAAATCTTTCATCAGAGCCCTAAAACATTGTTATTTCCTTAAGTGGCATCTTCATTCAAGGCACGCTGATATTGAGGCCATGCATTAATATTTCTACAGCATAACAATAGCAGTGATCATTCACTACACTCTTCCTTTTTTGGCATCTTTCAGGTATTTGTCTAAAGAAGATTTAGCTCAATAAATGTTTTGCTATGACAGAAAGAATTCTGTGTTAATTTAAAGGAAAAATAACCGAGTATATTACACGTCCTTTTTGGGGAGATTTCTGTCTCAAGTTCTTCAGCTGGAAAATGTTACGGAACACAAATCGTTAGAGCCTTAGCCAGTGTGGCCATAAAAAAATCTTAAAAATGGCATAAATATACCAAATTCTTTCTAACATAACAAGACTAACCACTAACTCACTCAGATACTGCAGACACCTGAGTGTCTCTTTAACTGTACTACATAAATTTAAAATGAAAACCTGCCTATGTAATACTTTTAAAAGCAAGGAATAACCAATTCTCCTTTGCAGGTGAGTAAGCAGCAGTCCCAAAGTGGTCAGAAAAACTAATGAATGCAATGATCTACTAATGGCTGTGTCATCTTTAGGTAATATAACTTAGAGCTCCAGGCTTATACGTTAAATGGTCAATAAGGTTCTTGTTTCTTTAATCTCTGCTGGCTCCCAGAGAGACTGTGAAGGACCAACCCATTTGGGCACTATAGCCCTCATTCAAGTAACTCAACTGAAACAAGGCAGCCATTTCATAGCTTAATATCAATATAGATGTCCTGAAGAAAGGAAGGAAGTTTCTTTTCTGCTTTCTGACAGATACACGAGAAGGTTACCTTTTTTACTTGCCAGCAGCTTTCGCACATTTCAATTAAAAATGATGTGGCTAGGATTTGGCTAACAGACATCATTTAAAAAAAAAAAAAATTGGCATAAAGATCTTTTTAGGATCAACTGCTTTTGAAACTTCAGTAGTTCCACATGAAAATGTGACACACATTTATGTATGATTTCTCCACATCTTGTCTTTCAGTGCAAATCATAAATGGTAAAGGATAACCACTATTTGATAGCTAACAGGACTTAGGCCATATCCCTTGTGGAGCTTTTCCATCAACACAAGTGATTTCTAAAACATCCTGACATTAATTTATAAAGACACTGGCTTAAACATACTTATTGCATAAGGCTAAGACATATATAAGTTATTTTTATAACAAACTTATACAGGAGGCTACCAACTCTTTCATGCTTTCTGTTGTTTTTTCTTGGTTTTTTTGTTTGTTTGGGTTTTTTTGTCCTTGTTTTATGACTACATGGAAATTGGGAGTTAAAGCATTGCTGTGAATTAATCTGTAAGGACTCCGAGGGATGGAGACCAGGCTTGCAGTCGGTACGCACACTATATGGTGCTGTCTGCCCATTGAAAAATCTTTGGGAGAGACAGGTCACCTCAGGCACCTTGATAGGTCTAGTTCTGGAAAAAGACATCCTCACAAATACCAAAATGAAGCCCAAATGCCTTGCATATGGCTTTGTCAGAAGAACATGTCCAATAACACACTAAGTTTTAAAGGATCTTTTATAGTGGATCCTCCACTATTCTGCAACTGAAGCTGACTTCATCTTGACTTCGAGCAAAAAATGTAAAGGCTTTTACAGCTTGCTTTCACCCAGAAGAAAAATAGATCCCTTTCATCTTTGTACATGTTCATGTTTTTATGTGTTGATAGGAGATGCACTTGCCCACTTAGGTAAAATTTATTCTAAAGAGAATTATATATATATACACACATATATATTTAATTTATTCAAAAAAACAGGCACTGGAGATAAATGCCCTAGCCACTAAACTATTGATGCTGCAGGGATACAGCTCTCCCTTTCTAAACTAAGATGAGGATTATCTCTGATGAAATATTTCTTGCAACTGACACGTTTCTGTGGGAGTATTTCATTAAAATTCTTAATAATATTCTAATGATGAATCACTTCATTAAAAAAAAATTCAGCTTAGCTATGTGTAAGCATATTTTAGTCAGCAGGCATATTGTAATAAGTTTGTGCTTCAAAATTAAAGAAAACTGAATGCTATTTGAAGTGGATTTTTTATTAGTATAGTACACTAGTAGGGACCATCTAGAGATAGTGTAAAAGATGTGAACGGTAAATACTGTTTTCTTTGTCTCCAGACCACATTTTCCTGTAGGCTGATTCCTGTTTCACCTTTAAACTCTTGGACTTCTTTGTTAGTTAATTTCCTCTGAATTTTCTTTCCTAAAGAAACTACTATATAGAATTGTGTGGCCTGTATTGTATAGGATTCAGCATTAGAAAAGCACAGACTAAACACATAGTTAGTGGCTCCAGATCTTCAAAGCAGTCAAACAGTAATTGAATTACTCTGAAGACAATTGTCACAGCGTCACCATTTTTTTAAAATTTAAGTGAGAACCCAGAAGCTGCACACAACTTCTGCCTGTTTTCACCCCAGATGTTTTTACTGAATAGCTCTGCAGTAACTACGAAGAGCTATGAATTTGTTTTCATGCATAAGGGCTCATTAAATTGCTGGATTGCAAGAATGTATAAATTATTTATCCCTATAGAGAAACAGGTTTTAGAATTCACAGCTCAGAATAGACTCCAATTCCCCTTTCATATAGAGAGTCACTGATGTAATTAAAGGTTAAAATAAAGGAGATCAAATGTTAAAAGGATAAACGTGTTCCCTCTCTCCTGAGCACAGGCATGCAATGCACTGCTGTGCTTCCTCTCTTCCTTAGCTGATGCTGGAAGACCTTGACTATCTCCCTCCATAATTACCTTAGGTTAGAAACAGAGTTTAGCCCGTGTTTTTATGATGTTTGCAGTGCTAGGGGACAGATCATTCTCTTCATTCCGTCTTTGGCAATGATAAAAGTGAAAACAAAAGAAAATACTCTGCTTCCATGAGAAATGTTAGGTGAAGTGCTGTTACAGGCGATGGAAGTTCTGTCAGAAGCAGCTCCTCAGCTTCCTTGAGCTCCACCTCATGTTGGAATTGCTTACAGGCTGAGCTAGGCTACCTGGCCTCCACATCGTCAAACGGTGAACATAAAATCTTTACTGAGGGAAAGGCTAATATATCCCCTCATGAATTCTAATGACAGACACTGTTTCCAAGCCTTCAGTGAGACCATTATAATCTTTATAGACTATAATCGATTTTTATGTCTCACAAACAGGCCATCTGCAATTTATAAGCTGCATCATTAGACCTTTTCTCATTGCTTCTATTTTGTTCTTGGTGATGCATAATGTGTAGCTAGTCAGGAAAATTGATTAATTCCTTACTTTTGGCCCTCGGTTTTTGGACTAATTTTGTTTGACTTCCTCAGCTATTTTGATTCTAAAGAGGGAAAAAATCGCCCCAGATCAAGCCTTAGCTTCTTATTTATTTATTCATTGTATTTTTTTTTTATTAATAGCTTTCTTGGACCTCTCTGTGACTGCAGTGATAGAGTGGTAAGACAAAAGCAACGTTAGCTTTTTGACCACAGGTCCGACGTGAATGGCCTTCAGAATCAGCGGGAATGAAATTGCACTCCCTTCATCTGCTGATCTTCCCAGACCATTGCATTTCACGGAAGTCCCAGGCAGCTGCCTTTCTTGGAGCATTTCCTATCCTCTGCAAGGCTGGTGAGGCCTCTCTGCCTGCACGTTGGAACCCAGGGGAGAAGAAACAACAACAGCTGCATGACAGAGCCTGCACTGAAAAACACACAAGTGCTGCTCCAGCTGCATCGAACCCAAACGGGGGCACCCAAAGGAGCTTCTGTAGGCAATTTGATTTAAACTTTTCCAGTATAACGAGTACTGAGTTTTGTTTCCAGCATGGTTTTCAAGGCATGACAGCTCTGTAGTACTGCATATGGATTTCTTTCATGAACGGCATTAACAACTTTGAGGAGGAGGTCCTGGTGCTCTGCTGTTCCATTTGTGTCACTTTCTAGGTACATTTATAAGAAACTGTATCATATATATTTAATAAAGTGTATTATGTATTACAATAGGCAGCATTACAACACACCACTGTGTTAAAGCTCTCTAAATCCCACCTTTGGAGACAGCAATAAAAAAGAAGTTGAATGAAATTACACCTTAAGGTAGAAAGAGTTTCCTTTTCCACACACAATTTCAAAGGTTTCACTGTGGGTGAGAAAAAAGTCATTACAGGGAGTGACCAAATGCTAGAGAGAGTGGTTAAAAGGAGAAAAATATGCAAAAGAATAAATACACTGAATAAAGAACTGTGAGCCCCTTGAAAACAGTTAACCCCTTAGCCAGGTCTTTATCGAAAGCATAGGCTGGGGGTAAAACTGGGAGGGTCGAAATGAAGAGGCCAACATCACTGAAATTGGAAAAGATCACCACACAGGAAATGGAGAAATGGAAAAGGAACAGATTTTAAGGAAAAGAAATGAGAAGACATAGCAGTAAGGGGGGAGGTAGGGCGCTCAAGGAGATTGTAAAGGAATAAAATATTTCCTGTAAACCCTTCAGACCTGTAGAGGCCATCTGCAGTAACACAGGCCATCTAAAACCAATTATGATTGCTACATACATTTCCTTATCTTTATTACTATATCATTCAATAAGGAATATGAGTAATTCTGACTTAGTATAAGAATCAAATATCTGAGGGAGGAAATGTTAGTGGAATGTGGTTCAACATCAAGAAAGAATCAGCAATGCAAATCAGGCGATGTGAAAACTGGGGAATGCTAAAAGGAAAGATCATGAGAATCTCAGACATCCTGTCATTTCTGGAAAATGTGATCAACACAAGATGAGTATTATACTCATTAAAAAAAATAAAAAAGAAGAATGGGTAGTAACAGGTGTATCTTCTTAAATTGGAAAGGCACGTGAAGCAAAAGAGGAGCACCGCAGTGAATTGAGTACAGCTGACTGTCACAGACACACCAACAGCAGATTGCAGAAGTGCTGAACCGAAGATTAAATGGCATTTTTTGGCACACAATTGTGAGAAGAATCAATAGGAAGCACACAGTCATAATCAAGTAGCAAAGTTAGCATGAAATTCCAACAGATGTTTCCACTGACCTGAAGGCTCTTGGTGATATTCTAAAGGAACCTGGGCCAATTCAACTGATATCTTCCTAGAGCATGAGATTTGTGGCAGATAAAATCCAAGTTGTATCATTAGATTAACACAAGCTGGAATGCTTAGAGACACTGATCTTGTAGTATGTGTACACACTACTGCCTTACGAAATGTAGTTGTTCAATTCAGACTGAATGATCATCTCTACACACTTCACACAGTGCAGAGTCAAAACAACTATTTGGCAGAAGTTTAGATGGAAATGAGGACAAATGCATTCTAATATGATGGACTTATATCCTGATAGAAGATTCTGCTTGGTTGCTCTGATCAACAAATTCAGAAGTCTGAACCAGCCTGTTTGGAAAAGCAAGGCATGAAAACACGGAATGTTACTGGACTTGTCCCTTTTTGGTTGATTTATTTAATACCTAAAGCCAAAGAGACTAAGCAGAAAAGAGAAAAAACATGGAAAATGAGAGGAATGAGAAAATAAAACAGAATTGTGGAGACAATAGGGGAGCGAAAACAGAAATGTAATTTGGGGGGAGGAGCTTTTTTAGTTGGTAGAGAGCCAAATAAACATGAAGCAGAACAACCTTCGTCTATTCAGAGATTAAGTTCCAGGATATCCTCTAGGAAAATGCTACCCTATGGGCTTGCCTTTCCAAGATTAGACACATTCAGTGCTGCTATCAAATTCTGACCTTAGCATTGCTGTTCAATTATCAGTTCTTGGACAGGTCCTAAATGTGATGTGAAAGCACCTGTTCTGAGTCAAACAATATATAGTCCAACTGCATCCTGCTGCTTTACTACTATTTTTTCCCATGGCCCAGACTGGCCATATGGTTAGTTTCTTGGATAATTTCCTCAGGAATGGCTACTCTTTGAAATGGCCAGTGTGAAGGTCTTACCCCTTGGAGAGGTCTTGTACTGCATTTCCAGCAATCTCATCTCCTACAGAAGCAAGAATCCTATTTTGCTGCTTTCAAGAGTACACCTGAGTGGTAGATTTCCTTCATTTTCCTTGGCTTCTATACTGGCCTTTAATCAATGAGCTAAAAATGCCTCCTTCACTTTGTCACTCAGAGTTCTGGTGTATCTCCATAAAAAGGAGGAGATACTTCTTTCTTTTCCTTATACAACTGGTTATATAAATTCCTATCTTTTCACAGCACGGACATATCACATTCATTAAGAAATGCTCCACAATTAAACTTCTTGTTTCGATTTCACATATATTGCATAAGAATTCTCCTTTCAGTGAATCTTTATTATGTATAATTTGTAATTCTTTCATATGTAATTATACTTCTGAATACACCCTTTTCTCTATAAGTGGAACATAAATTCAAATAAAAATATTCTGTCTTGTCAAGAAGGGAGGTGCAGGAAAATAATGATTCTTCATGAAAGAGCCAAATCAACAAGGTCCTTGCGGAAATAATCCAAAAAAACCTAATTTGATCTTATCTCTAAATCTAAGTGGAATATTAAATAAAAAATATGTGTCTACAGTCCCTCAGCAAACTAGGTAACTTCTGTTTGTTACCTCTTTCTTTCACAGGCACATACCAGAAGGAGTAATGCAAATACAGAGAACACTTAAGACAACTTTCAAGCATTTGAGACCATGAGGGGACCAAATGTTGTCAAATTGTTTTCGTCATTCTTTGACTCTAGAGAACTCTCATGCATCAGAACGGGTGCAACCATACCACTAATTCCACAAACAAACTATGGAAATGGCAGAACTCTCATGGATGCAAGTGCAATGAAAATGTTATACTAAAAAGGCATTTAGCACAGAACCCACTAACCCATTAAGTCTTATATTTTGAAAGCACTGCAAACACAGTATAAACCACAGGCTAAAAGTCCTTCAGGTTCACTTCAGGCACAGAGAAAATGTGACCTCTCAAGTGGACTTACAAAAAAAAAACAAAAACCAAAAACCCTGTTCCTGAGCATACTTCGAAAGTTTTTACAGTCATGCTGTTTAAGTCAGGTAGCTCATGAAAGATTTTTATATAATAAAATTTCTAAAAATACAATAAAAGGATATTTCACCCAAGAATAACCTAATCCTCCTCAACATCTTTGCATAGGGATTAGAGGAAATAAAACCAAGTCTGTTAGTATTTTTATAAGAGAAAGTAGTTCCTGGCAGAAATTGGGTATGACGCTCACGTCCACTGACACTTAAAGAAGACTGAATTTAAAAAATCAAATACAGTCCCCAAATATAAGAACTACAGGGGTGATAGATCTGAAAGTTAGCATGTTATTATCAATTAATGGGTGAGTATAAAACCTTTAGGACTTTATTCTCTCTCTGGTTGCTTCTTGAATAAAATTGCAGTGTGCAATTTATTACTAAGTGGATCTGAGTAGAGGACACAGAGTTTCGTCAAGACAAACCAGTCAGAGATTTATGTCTTTCATTGCTGACATGTGTGATTTAAACACCACTCGACAATTTGGTTTTATCCTTAGAGAAATTTAAAAAAATCTCTGAATCAGAATTCCAAGTCCCAAATCTAATGACCATGCAACTCTCTTTTTCACAGCTTGAAATCTATGTATATTTTGAGGGCTTTTTAAAGGAGGCACATGGAGATCCTAAATAAACATATAATCTTGTCTCTCTGACTGCCATGTTTTACTTAAATAGCCACAAATTTCTGTTGATGAGCAGTGTCTGCAAAAAACTGGTTTATGGAAAGGGTACAGAAACAACTTGATCCATTGCCACAGACTCCAAACATTTTCTTTGCAAGGAAGCAATTTCAGTAGGATAAAAATGTATGTCTTTCCCTGTCCCCCCCTCAAATTAAAAGTGCTGTGTCATCATTTGCTGAAATAGAATTGCACTACAGTGTACCTTACAGAATAGATTAAATACAGAGGAAAAATTACTTTCAGATGTTTGCCCCAAAAGAAATACATATTTTATACTAAGGAAACTGTACGTGCAATTTCTTGTCCAAAAACCATCAGTGAAAACAGCTGATCAAAAGTAGCAACAGGTTTTTGGCACATGCAAATCTTACCAGCAATTGAAAAAATACACTATTCAGATTTTGGGAATGTAACATTTTGCCAGAGATTAGTAGATGTTTCAAAGAGTACTTAATTTTTTTATCTCGGAATGGTCTATCAGATACAGCATAAACTATTCCATGAAGTGTGTGTGCTCCCTCCAGCAATCCCATAATGGCAGCATACACAGCTATGACAGGGAAAGAGAAAGGAATGGGATGCACTCATTAGTTTGTCAGCAAATTCCTACAGACATCATGAGAGGCAAGTAAGTACACTCTATGCCTAGAAAAACTCATAAAGTCTTGTTATGGCTACAGCTACTTCCATTTAAAAGCATGTTTGAGTACATCTGTAAATTATAACAGAGATTTATTTTTTTCCGAGGAGGGAACAGAGCCATATTATGGTCTTCAAAGCTACTGATTCTACATTTCCTCACTACTTAGTGAAATTAAAATACCAGACTAAAAAGATTTTGAAGATAAAATAAACATATCAATATTATTCTCCTCAATAACATATTATTTCAAACCCCAGTAATCTGTTCAACAGTACAGAGTAACCGGTTCTTTTACTATTGTTTTTCTTTTTGTATTCCATTAATGATTAAACACGTAAGACATAGATAATGCTTTACTTCTCCTTTGATTAGGAGTTTCCACATTCAGTACACCCGCTCACAGATTTCAGAGAGTGAATTCTCCATGCTCCCTCCTGCAATCACAGACTTGCTGACATTTCATTTAGCCAAAGTGCTTTGCTTTCTCCAACCCTCTTGTCATCCTGCTTAAAATCAAACTGAAATTGAGAACATGGGGTCAGCACTGTGGATTGCTCATTCTGGGATTCTGTCTGTGTCATTAGATAGAGCTTCTGCCTATCACTCTTTCCTTGTGATCCCATTTACGAGCCTTGCTTGGCTGTTCAGTTCAGCTGAATGTATCACGCAGATGTCCCCATGGAAAGGAGCTGGCACATCAGTGGCTGCGCATGGCTCTCTAATACCTGATGATCTCTAACAACACAGGAACTGGAATGCAACCTAGGATTCCTTTTCACGTACGTTTAACCAGTTCTCTTTTTTTCTGTAGATTTTGCATTCTTCAGTAGGTGATCATCTGCTATGACACAAGTGTCACACACTCTCTGTCTGGTCATTTCACCCAAATGGCAAACAATGTGGAGCAGAACTGTCTGTTCAGTCCCACCTACATATTTTCACGTGGTCATTTGGACAGTCCATCCATCCTTTTAAAAACAACTGCTCATTGTGCATGAAAAACAAGTGAACGACTCGTTAATCTACTGTCCAACTGCTATCTCAAGATACCCTCATGAGACCTCCATGACATCAAATGTTACAGCTAAAGTCATTTAAGCTGCATATCCTTGAAACCCTCGTAACATTATTTCACCATAGAAAGATCTTACTGGAATTATTTCTGCATAACCTGTTTTATAAATTGTTAGTAAAAGCAACACATTTGGCTATATTTTTCATGAAAAACAATATAAAAATAACACTAAACTCCATGACAGAGAGCTAAAGCAGTCTGAGGTAGAACCAAACCCCTTGATCCAAAAATTTCTGAAATCAGAAAGAATATTCCCCTGCTTTCAAAGATTGCCCGGGGAGAATCATTCCGCTGTTACATTGATGAAAATCAGATCTTCGTTTCAATTCAAGTACAGCCGAACGAATTCATCTTATGCTTGTAGGCAAATTCTTAGTAGCAGAAGAACCAAAATCTGGAAGCTTACAAAAGTGCTTTTTTTTTCCTCTTTACCAACTAATCAGTCTGTATTGTTCAGAATAGCCTTTACCTAACCAGGTATTAAGGAAAATCACTGTTTCTCCCTTACACCTTTTTGCCACTACAAAGCTTTACATTCTGTGACATTTTGTAAATTACTTCTGCTGGAAAGCTCTAAAATCCTTCATACAACACCATCAGCAAGTACCATTAGAGTGCAGTACACATAAGAAAATTCTTATCTGCTGACATTTATCCCAATAAAATACAATTTTACATGTATTCTAGGAGGTTTTCAATTCATGTCTAAAAAGCATCTTTGCTTTTACTTGCAAAGTAGATAAATTAAGACTCTTTCGATGGTACATTTTTTAAGGACCCTTTTATAAATAAACAGTTTTTACTCAATAGATCCCGTTGTCATATCATACTATGAGAAATAAGCTGCAAACCAGGCCCAAAATGGTTACTCCAAAGAAGAACATTTGTTTATAAACAATATGTATGAACACACCAGGAATTTAGTTGCCCCTAAAGCAATCTGGGATACCCTACATTACAATAATTTATTCATAATTTCTGCTCCAATGTTTGTATCTCAACTACAGCTCCATGTTGTGTATAATATGTCACATCTAAAACCATAACTAGGATCCACTTCTCTTGCAGTATGTATTGATAGAAATATAACAAAATTTGTTCTTAAACCTCAGACATCACTAAACAAAAAAGACAGGGAATGGTAGAGGAGACAGTGAATATTATTAACCTTATTTTAGGGATGAAAAACTGTGAGGAAGATTAAATACTTGAGATATATAAAGAACTTCTAATAGAATAGTGAAAATAAAATAGCAATTCCAAATCCCATTTCCAGTACTTAATTACTTCTCAGTTCTTCATCTCTCCTTTTTTTTTCCCCTATTTTATGCTTCCAGATGTCTACCCTTCATCTGATGTAATCATTTATGAAGGATTCAGTTTCTAAAGAAGAAATAATATCTGGGTCCAAAGCCAAAAAGGGTTGTTTCATAATAAGTTTTTCTCAACTATAGCCAATTCCGCAAAAACAAAACCCAACTGTAAACCCTAGGAGCAAAGGTCACTATCACAATTAAAATGATTTTCTGAAGGAAGCCAACATTTTGGAGGAGAACTTGCAGCTGGTTGTATATTAAGTATCACACAGTTCTTATCAAGACAAAAAACACAGTGAGAAGTGCAGGATGAGACTCATGGTGAGACTTTTGCTCTCTCTTTAGAGACAGGCAGTGCACAACACATTCAGTGACCAATAATTTGCTGAAACTTGATATACTACTATAACATCTAATGAAGCTTCAGATATTTTTGTTACATTCTTTTCCTGATATCATTTATCTGGTTACCAAAGGTTTGCTTCAACAATATTGCCAGTCTTTTATTTTGTCAACAGTTTTCCAGGCTGTCTTTTGCATAAAGTCAAAGAAAACACCAAGTCATATTGATAATACCTGAAAAAAAATTTAAAAATTAATAAATTCAGGAACCTCTTTTGAATGCAGGGAAAAGGAAAGCAACGCTCAGAAATATTTTGACAGCTACAAAAATTTTGTTACAAAGAGGTTTTCCAAGATGTGATTTAAAAGGGATGTTACCGACTCGCAGAAAATGGAAATCCAGTTCCCAACCTCAGCTGAAAAACTTCACTATTTTCGTTAAGATACAGTACAATGAGGCTACCATGCTTATTGAGAGACAAATCTTACCTTAAATACTTTGAAAACTCCTTTAAAAGAGAGAAAATATTTTCCAAATCACTGAAAGCTTTCCTAATATCTCTAATGAATTCCTTACATAATTTTTGTTGTGGCCAAGACATTGATAATAATTAATGCTTGCAGGAATCAATCACAGCTATACAGACAGAAATTCAAAGAGATGTAAGCAAGAGTCACATGCCCACTTATCCTGTAGCTGAGAGAGCAAAAATTACTAATTGTTAATTTTAGTGTTATAAATCCCAGAGATGGCACATTAACAATTGCAAAATAGATATGCCTTTGGTTAATAAGGGAAGTGTTGCCTTTAATTTTTTAATTTTAACTTCTTTTTTTTTTTTTTGGGGGAATCTTTGTAAAGTTACATTTAGGACAATCTGTTTTCTATAAATGTATTCAGGTGAGCAGAGGTTTTAGTCAGTTTATGAAGTGCATGAGTCCTGTAAACAATCACAGAAGTCTGAGAAGTCTGAGAAGTGTAGGTAGCCGATTTAACGATGATGGCGTGTCAATACATTTTTATTGATATCCTATGGTCCCCTTGGTTCACTAAACTTTTCCTTCACTCTTGCTCTATATCTTCTATGTTTCAAAAGGAAAAAAAGAAGTTTGCAGAGCAGTACTGCTGAGCTGGGGACATATTTTAAATGACAGTAAAATCAGAGTGTATTAAATTATACTCCCTTCACTGCTTAGCAAAAAACAGCCTTTAGGGATGTTACATAGGACTCGGATTTCTGACTGGTACTATTTTGCTGCAGAATTTAAGCTTTCCTAAAGAAATAGCACTGCAATTCTTTCACAGAAAATGCAACAAAAAGGTGGTAAATGACACATACATTGAGCTTGAAGAAAATTTATACTCATACAGACATCTGAGCTTAAGGTCACTATTATTCATTAAAAAAGGCATTTCTAAAGATGAATCTAATTAGATTACATACCAGGCATGACATTTATAATATGTAAAAACATGAACAGTGTCTCTAAAACTATAAATACTTTCATTGGTCGTCTATGGTTCTGCAGCTTAGCTTGTATCTGATTATGCTTAAACCACAATTCTTAATACTTTTATTTTAAAAACTTTTCTATTCATTCTAACACACGCAGTCCCATTTAAATTGGTGGGAGTAATAGCATTTCATATTCCTGAAAATGTCACTGGATGATTAAAATACCACGAGGTAACATATACGATAATCACATGCTTGTAAACAGTCATATTGTATTATTAAAATAAGGGTGGTTATCTGCAGCACAATAATGCATACATTAAATTATACTGGGGATCAAGGGGATAAAATTATTCATACAAATAATCCAGCCAAATACAGTGGGACCATCTGTGAATTAAGTGATAAGAAAGAAATTTATTGGGATTTTGACTGTGACTTTATTCTGTCTTCACCTCCTGCCCTAAAAGCTTCTTATTTGTATTCTTTCCAGGCAAATACTACATTGTGTTACACAGTGGATACAAGATAAATCATGGAAAGAAAAAGGGAAAATAAATATTTCTAATCTTTATAGGTTTTTTTTAACACACAGGGAAAGAAAGAGCAACTAGTTCTGCGAGTAGAGAAAGTAACAATCTCTAAATAAGGAGGAAAATTACTAAAGGTGTGTTCAAAGGTCCTGGAACATTAATAAATGTGGCTCTTACAGAGACAGAAGCGTCTTAAAAATATTGTCTGGTCACGTGAAAGACTAACACTGCATTTTGGCTCTTGTGTGTGGAATATTTTATTATGGCTGTACTACTCCTTATATAAAGCTTTTAGAGGGAGAGTTCAAGAAATATTTTTAGGCCATTTTTTTAATGGCAACACTGATAGGCAAACATGCAAATACTATGTCTATATTTTATTTTTAAAAACTCATTTCATTGGAAAAAAATGGTACTGAAATAAACTGAAACAATTTTGTGTAAAGCTTTTTTAATTCTTTTTAAATTATTTTGTTTAAAAGACACACTTACTACAGAGGAACGTTGATTACAGTAATTAATGAAAATAGAGTGACCCAGTATAGTAAGGAAGTCTTCTTTTTTCAGTCTTAAAAAAAAGTATTTGATTTAGTCACAAAAAAACCATCTCAGCTGAAAACCTGACATTTATGTTAGCAGTAGTATATCCCCAAGGGAACTCTGAGTAAGTTTCATTTCCATTCTGATTCCTTTTGACTTCAGTCTTATTTTGAAGCAGAAATATAAAAACCATTTGGGCAGGAGTAACTCAACTTTTGGGTTTAAGCCTTTTGCCAACCCCTTGAAAACCCACCAGAATTTGTTCAAGTTGCAAATTTTCCCAAAAATGTGTCTGCACAGCATTAGTGGAGATGTCTTGGATTTTACCAGTAAACTCCTGAAAGACCTTCACCTTCAGCCTCAGCAGGTCTTTCCTGCCATTCAAAACTCTGGAACCTGTGCTAAGTCCAGCCACTCAGTTTTGGAGCAGGGAAAGTGTCAGTCCCCCAGCAAACTCCCTGCTGGAATGGGCCCTGCAGCCTCCTCAGGCAGCTTCCTCATTCAAGTGCAGGAAACACAATGGCTGGGGCTGGGATGTCTGCGTGGGAGAAGAGTCTTAAAAACTTTAAAAAAAAAAATTATACACACTGCCTGTTTTACTATCTTAAAAGAATGTTCTTTAGGTTGCAAAGTCAAAAATAGCAGCTCTGAGACATAAGGCTTCTTACGTAACTGAGATCCATCTACTTTATTCATATAGGGTAAGATATAGCCTTTAATTACACAGTTTAATGCAATTCTCTCCAGAGCTTCCCTCACTTGATCTGCACACAGAGGAGGACTATTCTTAGCCATAAGTAATGACTGAGTACCACAGAAAGCTGCTGTGCCAGTGAGCAGTGCATCTGCCCTCGCTGAAAAGGAGTGGGGTGTACCTCAGAACAAGGCGAGCTGAATGAAGAAATACATTCCATCCCCTCCTCGCCTAAAAACCCCGCCTGATTTTGGTCAGGTTTTTAAAGAGAGGTGTTTTCCGGGTGGTCATTCCTAATGCTGCTCGGAATGTTTGTTTAGAGAGAGTAGTGTGATGGACATCCCGGAACACAGAGTGAGCTGCACTTTGAAGTTAGTGGAAGCTTAGAGCATGTGGTGTTATGTGTGAAGCACTCAGAGAAACTTCAGATGGGCACTCAGGGAACGTTCCTACCTGCAGTCTCTCTTGCCTCAGTTCTCCTCTATGAATGAGATAATAGCATCTGTCATCTTACATGGGCATTGTGCAACTTTTAACATTTGCATGGCAGCTCATGTGTCGTAGCTATGAAAACCTTAGAAAAGCCCGGGAAATATTACTGATTTCTCTTCAGAGAAATGATTTGAATATGGACAATAAATAAGGCTCAGGGCTACAAACTGAACATCAAGGAGAAAACAAAATATCGAAGAACTTATTATCCAGGCTATGCACTGAATGAGGCAAAAAGCTCAAGGATGAAGTGGTGTATGATCATGTCATTAAAGACTATTTCATAATGGATACCCAGAAACAGATGAAATTAAGAGTGCACAATATATTTTGTCTTGACAGCTCATAGCTTCTAAACGCTTTATTTTATAAAACTCTCAGAGCATAAATTTTGAGTGCAGAATGTTCATAGATGTTAGACTGACACTGAGGACTTAGGCTGATTGGAGAAGATGCAAACCGGCCACAATGAGCTGTGCTTTAAAAGCCTGTGCACTAAATGTACGTCTAAGAGTAACCAAAGGAGTGCAAAGATTGGTTCAAACACGTGGATGACAAAAATACTTGACAGTCTATCTTCAAAGGGCAAGCATTTTAATACAGGTTAGGTCATCTGATCAATGGGGATCAGAGTGGGGTTAAAATATTACATTTTTTTATCCATTAATTCATAATTTTGTAAGGGAAAATGACATTGCAAGTTCTTACTCTACCTCTGCAACACAGAGAAACTGAAGAGTGTAAAAAGTAGTTATTGTTACCTACAGGGGTGGGAGACAAGCAGGCAAAGCTTCCCACCAGTCATTTTTGTGCTGGCAAGGGAACTTCTACAGAGATTGCAAAGTAGCACTACATAGTAGTGGGCAAGATTTAGCCTGTTTATTTCTTGACATTTTGGGGTGTTTTAATATTAATAAAGTTGAAAGATTTTTTCCTAACCAGAGGACCTGATCTTTACTCTTATTTGACAATTGTTTAACATATCAGCTTCAAGAGACATTGATCCTGATTTACACAGACAAGAAAGGAGCACTGCAACAAATTATTTTAATACATCAATTGACAGAGCTACTACTGACTGTGACAAATCTACGAAAGCAAAATACTTTAGAACTATTGTACAGAACAATATATATGATTTCTAAGAACATTTTTCTCTTCCAATTCCATTGGGTAATCAACCTCCTCAGTATCTCTTTCTGCATTCTCCAATCACTGAAAGCTTAGTTTAAGTCACTGAGAGCTCAGACAAGGCAAGGGCAAGTTTCCAAGGCATACTCACGTACAGTTTTTCAGATTTCTGATGAGGAAGCTAAGGAAGTGCAAAGCTGAATAACATCAAAACCTGTACCCATCTCACTTCATATATTTAGGCTATTCAAGTGGCTACGAGCCCAAATTAAATTGCAAAATCAAAATAACTAAATACTACTAAGCTCTTAGAGGCATGCTTTTGAATCTGATGTACCTCTATCACAATAGATACAGCACCACTAACTGCTTTTTATTATTTTATAAATGCAAATGTGAATAAAATGGATGGACAAATTTAAACACAAGAAAGAAAAAAGATGAAAGTCACCACTCGTTGAAGGAGGCTTTGCTTCTGAATTCCTGTGGTGCCATTACCTTAGACTGCAATGGATGTTTCTGTTTATATTCTTCTTTTTTTTTGTTTTTTTAATAGGGGAGAAATTGGAAGGAAATTTTATTCCCTTGCATCACTGTGGATGCTTTCATGGCTTAAGATTTACAAAATCCACCAGCATGACTCACAGTATCACAATGGGTAAAATGTGCCTGAATAGCAAACTTGAATGATGGAGGTATTTATAATGTGCAAAAAAGACTTTGCTTACTTAAAGACTCAAATGATACTTTAAAAAGGAGAATGGGATCCAGCCAATGTTAAGAGAATAGGTAAAACCTCTGGATGTCAACACGAATGTGGTTGTCAGCGGATTTACAAGAATAGCAGGTCAAAACTTCTCTCACTTGAACTTTTTTCTGTCATAGGAGTTTTCCTTGCTAAAAAAACTTGAATAGGAAACAGTGTGAAAATATTTCTCTCAGAACTTCAACCCTGATGCATTATTTGGTTACATTTTGAGTTTCAAAATTTGTAATGTGGAAAACAAAAATAAAACCTGTGCTGTTTTGCTTATTATTACTGCACAAGTACTTGTAATTCCAGACTCAGTTGTTTAACTGCTGCAGAGAAAAATAAAGAATAAGTTCAAGGCTAAATTCAATCCTAGCTGTTCCTTCAAGTACTTTGGACCAAGAACAGTGACAAAAAACCCCAAAGAAATTCCTGGAAACTACCACAACAGATACATTGTTCACAGAAAAGTAGTGGAGGTTTGGGCCAACAAAGAAAATGTGATTTGAATATATTTTATTCTGGTGAACTAGTGGGAAAATGCTGATGTTTGCCTCATAACACTTAAGTCAGGAATGTTTTATGTGAGAATGTGAGATCTATATTCAGAATTCTTCAGTAAATGTTTAACTAAACCAGACAAATCTTTTGTTAATTTTGAATGACAGTCCACAATATATCTCTGAAAAACTATAGGTTCTAAAACAAATCCTCCCATGTTCTTTGCAATGTGACAGTGTTACAGGAATTATCTTTCTGCAGTATCACAGAAGAAAAAACTTCACAGAGAATCAGCTCCTGAGAAGATGAGCAACATTCATCTGAGAGGGATGTTGCAGGAGGGCATTGATCTGTTCTTAAAAAATCTGTTTACAAATCTTTCCTCTAGTCTTAAGAATTAACTGACTTACAGCTACGGGTTTCTAAATTTCATTTTCACCTGTCTCTCCTCTGATGAGGAGAAATGGGAAAAAAAGCAAATTCAAAAGGCACAACACTAGTAATCTCTCTGTCAGAACCAACATTCCTGGAAACTTCCTGAAGGAACTCCACTGCTTTTCTAAGGGATGATGTCATGTGAAGCACCAGTCCACCCGATTACAGATGCTCACCTCATAACCATTGTTCTTAAGCACAGCAGTGTGTGCAGCCTGGGAAGGAGATGCAATGCCTCACCTGCCTCTCTGATTCCTGTCCCTCGACCTTCCAAGTTAAGAGTCTGATTTTACAAATGTAAAAGGTACAAATAATTTTTCAAATGCAAAATGTAAGCCCGTTGCTGCGCAACAAGCAGTGGAATCCAAATTTTTTAAATCACTTTTATCACACCTGCATGATCCAGAATCAGGAAAGACAAGATCTTTAAAGGCTGAAGAGCACTTTTTTTTCCTAGCATTAGGGCCCTATTATCCCATTTTTATTAACAATGAGTATAATCTTTACATCACAAGACCGTAATTCATTCTAAAGCTATTCATTGTGGCTGTGCCCTAGACACCCATTGTACAAATGCTGATATGTGTGTGAAGATTCTTGTTGTCACCTTTGGAAACAAAGAAGAATCAGGATAAGCTTCTAAAGAAAATGACAGTATTGAGATACAGATCTTCATATCTACTCACTAACTCTGTGATTTTCTATACGCTTATTCAAAAGAAAGTACATATAATTTATATTACACATATGCAATCTTTCTCAAGGAATCTTTTCTTAATGGAAACACCTCCTTTGACAAAAATGTCATTTTTAAATGTCTTTTGGTAAAGCTGAAAACCACAAAAGAGAAAGAAGAGCAACATGAAGGTCATTCTGTATCAGAAATTAAGATGTAATTCAGAAACTTTGGAACCACTAGTGACATACATCTCCAGGTGCATAGTGTAATGCCAGTGACCTCCTTAATGGCTGTACACATTCACTTAATTAAAAAAGACAGCACTGCGGGAAGAATCAATCAAGTTTCTCTGCCTTTAAGCAACGCAAAGCCCTTTCTCTAGACAAAATCACCAAAAAGTCAAATGTTCTCATTTCAAGACGTTGTGCAATGTGGCACAGTCTGAAAGGAATCTGTGACTCGCGCACCTGTGTAGCATTGTTGGGATGTAACACTTCCACAGGCAAAATCCACTGTTTCACAGTTTGTAGTGGCAGCAACTGCAAATGTGATTCCAGTGAATGCACCGTCCAGTTGTTTGGGAAACCAGGTTTTCCCTCAAATCATAGAGAGCCTTAAATGTAAGACAAAATTAGTCACATAACTTCACTCTTCCAGCATGGTTCATAAGGCACATATTAAATTAATGAATAATTATAGTGATGATGATCATGGTAATAAATATCAGAATTTATGAAAAGTATTTTCTCTATAGCCATTCCCAGATGAATACTACAGGCAGAATCAGCAGGTTATTTAATTTGCCCTAGTTCTCTCTGTTTTCATATTCCTACTTGAATAATAAGTTCAGAATCAGCAGGTTATTAGGTTTGCCCTAATTCCAAACTTGAGTCAATGGAACTTCAAATTGACTCCAGTGGAAAATGAAAACAGAACACATTTTTTTCCGATATCTAAAAGGTGCCAAATCTGCTGCTTATAGCTAAGTAATTGTAGGTTCATAATCCACTCCATAGCACTAAAGAAATCTAAAATCTCATCACAGAATCCTGTTCTTGCAGACAGCTGCCAGCTACCTCTGTGTCATTTCTTGACAAGCTCAAACAAGGCGTAACTGAGGCCACCTCTCACTTTCAACCCCAGATTTTTCACTGGAAATGGAAGAGAATGAAACGAAAAAATTATGTGGTCATTGACCAGGAGCAAGAGTTCTTCACTCTCCTCAGACATTAAATCCTAGATCCTTCTACAGTAATAAGGATCCTTCTACAGTAATAAGGGTGACTTTTATATAGGTGAAATGTTGCAAAAGATAAGAACTCTTGTGACCGTGAGAAGAGCTGAATTTTCAAAGCAGAAGTGGCTGGCAGGTGACAAGCTACATCATTTCCAGTGTCTAGTCAGACAAATGGCAGACAGTGGCAGACAAGAAAGCAAGAAAAAACACACTATTCTGAACACTCAGCTATGGATAGGCAGTAGGAAGGCCTTCAACTTCAATACCAACTAACAATTATCACTTCTGTAGACTAAAGTGGTTGCACAACCGTAAAGGGAGCTTCAAGTCATGACTTTCCCTACTAGATCCCTAACAGGAATTCTGATCTTTCAAGTACCTGATGACCAGGAAAAAATCCTACCAAAAACTCCTGTATGGAGTAGTTTAACCTTACATATGGAGGAAACAAACTGGAAAAGAGTTGTGAACTGGTTGGGTCACTGAGAAAGCAATGTCCTATCAAAGCCACGCGGGTTTTCTTACTTCATTACTCCATTGGTTACTGCAAGTATTTTGTGCATTGAAGCACTCATCGATCCTACTGATTCTATTCCAAGTTCCAGGAGAATGGCTACACATTTGCATGAAATCACCACATACAACTACTTTTTAGCTTGGCAGAAGAGCATCTGAGCTGAAAAATTGAGTTCTGCACACACGACAATATAATCCAGTCCAGTAAAGCGCTTGTGATACACTCAGATACCATCACCACAGTACAGAAGGAGAAACTGCCATTCAAGAAAGTGCACATCTTTTGTAAAAGACTAAATTAGGAGCCTAGCTCAGTGTAGAACTAAATAAAGGCAACAAAGTATTATTTACCCTGACTTTGCTAGTCAATTCTATGTATAAGAACACAATTAAAGGTATGTCTGTTACACCCTAACCAATCATTCCCTGAAGGAAGTATATTTGGTCCTTACAACTTAGTCCTCAGGCTCACAAAGGTATTAAATACCTCAGAATGCCCTTCGCTATTCTGTAAAATCATGTGTTTATGAAGGTACACAAGTTTCAACTACAGCACAACAAACTGGACAGAGCATTTTTCCAGAAACTGGCATGGTTTCATGTTTTCTGAAAGGAACACCAAGCTTTCTGGTGGATAAAACATCATATTGAGTTCACCAAGAGAGATGGATGAAGCTTTTTGTTTTAAGCTACCAACCAATTTAAATATGTTTATTGAAAGAACCATGAACCCTCCAAGCTGCACTTGTTAATGCTAGCCTCTACATAAACCTATTTCCATCAGGAACTCATCTCAATTGCCAGCCTGTTTTGCCATTCCTATCCATCAGGTCACTAATGATGATGGGGTAAAATCCCACAAATCCTTGGCTAGCACCTAGTGTTAAAAGACTCCCAAGGAGCCAACCTTCAGCTACGAAAAAAGATCAAGTACATTTGGTCCAAAATGCCTGCAAGCCTTGAAGTGCAATTGCATCAAAAAATACACACTTTTAATATATATTACTTTGAAATTCTAAATGAATATGACCAATCTGACACAAAGTCCTATGGTGCTAGATATAAATTCTTCTAGCATACTAGCTGTCTACAATTCACAATGTAGACTTACATTTAACAAGGACCCAGAACCTCAATGAGGCACAAAGGGAAACAACAACCTCACTATTTAAAATATTATTTACCTGGACTACCAAGATCTAGGCTATAAGTGTAAGTGGTCCTTTGGAAGTATTTCAATATCAGCATTTTGAAGGGATTAGTAATACTCGACAAGAAACCTCCTTAGAACATAATATAAAACAGACTGCCAACTCCTAATTACCAGTGAAACAGTATTTAAATTCCCGTGATTTTACATGAGGCAGATATTGAAATCAATATATAATATTGATTTCAATATAATAATCATTATATCCTATAATGCTGAATTCTGGCAAACAAAATAATATATCAAATTTCATTAGGAAAATGATTCAAAATTGTGCTTTAAACTGACATAAGGATTGTGTTTTCGTATGACTAAATGTGAAGGGCATAGATTTAACACAGTTCTGAACGACTTTTTGATTACTTGACTTTGTGCTCTCAAGATTCTACTCTGACAACAAAGTCACCATTTAAAGATATTAAATAAAATGAAATCATTATTGTTAAATTATTAACATAATTTACAACTACACAGAACCTCAGCACAATCTCTGGTGCATTTCTAGCCCTCCTTCTAAACCAATATCACCCCAGTGGCCACTGGCACTGCCAAGAAATTCAGCATGCAGAAGAAATACAGATCATGTAGATAAAAATCGTAAAGGCAAGTTTTGTTCACAGCATTTACTAGTCCAAAGTGTATTTAGTTAGGATTCAAGAGGGATAAAGACCGTGGTGACTACTCTGTTAAGACTGACTATAGGCAATGAGTTCAACATCTCACTCAAACACACAACTTGCAATAGATAATTAATGCCAAAAGAAGTTCAAATGTTTCATTCAAGGCATAAAGAGAATAAAATGGATTAAAATATCCAAATTTTTCAAAGAGATATAAATATTGGATGACTTTTTAAAAAGTTAACATGCAAAAGGCAATACAACAAAGACTGATGTAGCATATTCAGAACCCAAACAAACAAATCTAAATGCTGCCTAGGCTGAGACATCTGGAACTCACTTCCTCAAAAATCACTTTCACAGTTCAAACCGTAGCTGGCATCAACTTCTGAATATCTGACAAGGAAGAGTATCTCTTACAGTGAACAGCTGCATGAACAGTCCTCATTTTTCTCACAAACCAGAAGCTCGGTGGAACAGTTAAAATACAACATATTATAAACAGGAATAGTTTGAATTCGCAGAGCAATTGGCTGCATAGATGGTAATATCAAGGCAAGCAGGGAAGCTGTATTTTAAAAAGGTAAAGGATCCTGTCTGCATCTTTTTAACGCAGTTAGAGAGATCGAAAAGCAGAAGGGTATGGAGTGACAAGAAGTTAGCATCAGCCAGAAACTTCCCCCAACTCAATGCATCATGTGTATTTTACTACCCCTTTTAGAGCTACCTGCTTGTTTTCGCAGACAGGATACTGGACAAAGTTATTTTTATATAAATGAGGATGAAAGGATAATTATAGCTTTTTTTTTCTTTTGTCTAAAGTCAGAAGGTCACTATTTTATTCATTTAATAGACAAAATAGAGGGGTTTTTGGTTTGAAATTTGAACTTAAGGACCAAAATTACAAGAAGAATATGGAGGTTCACTGATATGAATCAAGTATTCTCCTTACCTTCTAGGACCTTGACTTAATTCATTAAAAATCTGACTTTAAGGTCAGTGTTTTTAATAAAAATCTCTCCTTATCGTAGAATCGAGCCATACTAATTTGAGTAATTCCAGGAAATATTGTGATTTTCACTGAATAGAAGATTGAAATATCTGTCAAAAACTTATCAGAAAACTGATATGGCAATCAGGGTTTATTTCAGTGCTAGTCTTATTCCTAACAAAATTTATTATAATTTTGTGTACTTTTCCTTCTACTGAGTCACTATTATTATGTGCAGTAATATACCCTTGCCTTCTTCAGTACAAAGCAGAGATTTTATTTTCTCTTTTAGAAGGCTCTTGTACTGTTTTTATTCATGGACTTATCAACCAGAGAACAGCTAGAGATCATTTTTTATTTTGCTATGGACTGCACATCCTTGACACTTAAGTAAAATTCCAGTCCTTTTTCTGTGATTTATGCCAAAGCTCCCACTGAAGAGGATTTTGACCCTATTGGAACAAAGGGAATGACTGAATGGCTCTTTCCTAGCTTGCACTGTTCTCACAGTGGTGTAGTTCAGAAAACATAAATGAAGCTACTCCTGATTTAGACAGGTATAAAACCAGTTAAGCCTACTGGAAATAATTTATATTACTATGGGGTTAAAAAAAAAAACAAAACAAAAAACAAAACAAAACAAAAAACCCAACCCCAAACTTGGTTGAACTTCATTCTTACGAGAAAAAAAATTACTTCAAGAATAATTAATAAGCTTTTCAAAGATGAAAATCTGGGAAGAAACCCAGATTTTCTTCTGAAAACAATTGAATTTGTATTAAAAATGGCATCTTAAGACTTGAAACTTTGACTCTAAATCTACTACTTTTTAATTCCTAAACGTGAAAGTCAGGGTAGAAAATTTTGAAAAGGTTTTCTTTGTTGTTGTTGATATTAATTCCTACACTCCTCATTACACTGTGGAACTCTGTGTTTTACCAGACTGCAGAGATATAGAACAACAACAAATCCAAGACAAAAAAAAAAAATTTATCTATAAAAAAAAATCCAAGGAAAATAGAATTTGATGACCATCTTTCACCTTTATAGAAAAGGTATCAACTAGGACACGTGGCTACAATTTCACATAAAAATGGAAAATGTGGGGGTTTTCCCATCTAAACCCATTTTTAAACAAAAACCAAAACAAGGGTAGGAGTGAAAACTCAAAAGACCCCTTCAGATAATTGCAGCCCGAGGTGATCCTCTGGTAATGGCAATGTCTTTCTAAGGCTTGTGGGAAATTTACACATTCTGGGAACAAAAGATCAAAGTTCAACAGCACAATGTCTGTGTTGGCTACAAAAAACTAAACAGTAGAAGCCAAGGTTTCTTTCCTGGCAGATAGAAAGGCTTTACTTGTCCTTCTGCCTTTTCTGTTTCTTAGAATATCAAATAATTTATAATAGTTCGATATCTTTGCTGGCACATATGAGTAAATTCTAATCCCTTCATCAAAACCTGACTGATGGAAGTGTCAGTTGCTACCTTTTCTCAATTAACAGGTAGAAACTGCAATGTAGTTCCATTTATGTTGCTGTCAGGGGAAATGCTGCCTCCTGTTTCAAATTAAATCAGAATCTGGATGCTTTATGCTAAAATTGTAAATCTTGCTATTATTTTATAAGGCTTCTCAGTAGTCAAGGGACACGTGAGGAGAATCTTGATCCCACCAATGTCAGTGATAAAACCACTAGCATTTAAATGAAGTCAGCATTTTGCCTTAATTTGGGAGGGGATTCTAAATATTATTTTGAGTGTCATCTTCTTAAAAGTTCCATACAATTTTCACTAACTATAAATGTAGACATGTATTTCACTAACATTCAATCTAAACATAAAAATGTTCCTTAAAAATAGCTGCTGAACCTATTATTACGTAAAAGCAAGAATTTATCTGACTGATATTACCTGCAATTATGTGAACTTTTTCACATAAGTATAATATGTTCAAAATAACTTCAAATAAATAAACTATGTTTTAGTGTAAAGGGCATATGAATGTATAATAGTATTAATAGTATTTAAATTACCATTATTGCTTTAACAAAGCTGCTACACCTCATAATTTGCTTTTATTTATAATAGGGCCTAACTCAGAGAAGCTAAGACAACTCAATATTGTACATATACCTATGTATTATGTAGTACCATACATTAAAAATTGACACCCAAACATTAAATCCATTGAGATGGTTTACCTAATAGAAAAGATATTTCATTTTACAGTTTCTGGGAATGGGTGCAATTGAAAGTACAAACGACTAATTTTCTGAAACTATTATTTGCTCCTATTAAAAATTACTTTAAAGTGTTAATAGGGCTTGAATTTTTCACGAATGGCAGATGAGAGATAAACAGCTGATAAAGTAAACAGGATGCAGAATGACTGTAGCGTTTTGAGTATTGACACTAAGGACAGAAGGTGTTACATAATAAAGCACAGTCACAAATGATGTTTTCTTCCTTATAATGAGTGAAATCTGATAGAAATGCTAAAGGCAAATTATTCAGCCATAAATGTCATGCAGCCACTCAGTGAAGATCTTAATTTGGCCTCGATAATATCTTATTTATATTTACCTTTCACATTTTAAACTTAGGTCTTTGCTTTCCAATTTTGACATGATAATCACATTTTCCCTTGATACATTTGCTCTTATTTCATTTATACACCTTTACGTCCTGCTCTAGGTACACAACATATGTAATCTCTATGCCTAAGGAGCTGCAAGCAATGGCACATTTACTAACAAAATAATAAAAACAAGAGTCCTGCATGCATCTGCAAAGTAAATGTTCACATTCTTTCCATTTGCCAAAAACAATGGGCACTGAACATGAATCATATTTTACCCAGTGATTTATTTGTAGATGAGATTAAGGAAACTGCTGTTTTCCTAGGTTCCCTCTTCCTTGGTAAAACGATTCAGTCATTTTGTGGTCTTGGAGTACGTACTTCCGCCTCGCCCTTTTGTGTTCTCCCTGTCTAACTGGCACGGTGAATTGCTAAATATGTTGCAAAGCAGTACCATTCACATTCATGTAAAAACATAATCCTCTGTTTAATCCCCTTCCTCCCCGACAACCATTTAAGGAATTCACAAATAAATCACTGATTTTATTTCAATGACATAGCAGAGGCAATTACAAAGTGGACTCTGGGTCTCCTCTACCCTACAAAATCAGACCCAGGTCATCTTTGCGCTTCATCTAGTTAAATTACTCGCAGCATCACTTTCCCTGCTCCCCAAGTTAATTACCACCAGCTGCCTGTGATAAGCATGCACATCCCCTCCCTCAGCTCCCACCGAGCAGGATGCCACCCCCTGCCTTCTGGGTGACACCTGGTACCCAGCACCCATCTTTCCTTTACCCAGAACGACCCCAAATCCCATCCCGCCTCCGGAAGACGCTCAGATAACATCCTCTTCCTCCTCTCGCCCAGCCTCGCCGAGAACAGAAGAGTGATGGCACCATGGTTGGCCACAGAGACACGTGGAAGACAGGGAGGAGGAGGTGGGGAAGAGGGGAGCCGGGGACATGGTGGAAAGGGAGGGGAGGGAGGAAGATCCACTCATACAGATGAAACTTCATGCAGGCCTGGCCTCCGACCCGTCCCCTCCACTGAGCCATGGGGAGGGGGGCGATGGGGCGAGCTGAAATGGCCCCTTACCTTCACTGCAGTCCTTCCCTCGGAAGCCCGTTTGGGAGCAGTCGCAGACGGCCTGGTCGTTGAGCACCGAGCAGACGCCCCCGTTGAGGCAGACGTCGTCCCTGGCGCACAGCCGGCTCTGCTCGTCATCCAGCCGCACCTCCTGGCTCTCCACCGGCGACGCCTGCGTGTAGTTCACCCGCACGTCTGTTATCCAGCCCTTGAAGGGCTCCCGGTCCTTGACGGAGGAGAGCGTCAGCTTTAGCGTCGCCGACCGCAGCTCTGGCGGGAGCCCCCCTAGGAAGAGCCCGCTGAAGACAGTCATGTCCCGCCGTTTGGACTTCACCTCCACCCACTTGGCCTCGGTTCGGTCAATGATCAGCGTCGTGTTCTTGAAGTGGCGGCGGATGACAACAGCGTGCCAGAGGTTGTCGTTGACTGCCGTGTCCGAGAGCAGGGTGGCGGGCTCAGCGCAGAAGATGGAGAAGCTGAGCTGTAGCCGCCCTCCCTGGGTGAGGATGAGCTCCAGGAAGTCACAGAAGCCCTCATCATCAAAGTAGAGCACCAGCCCGCTGGAGCTGCGCGTCTTCATGTTGAAGCTCATTTCGCTCTCGCAGCAGGCGTTCCACTTGGGGAAGCGGGTCCACTGGCCCTCCGCACCCGGGAACTCCAGCCCGCTGCCCAGCTCAGCCCAGCAGCCCAGCAGTAGGGCCAGCCAGAGCAGCAGGCAGCCCCCGCGCCGCACCAGCACCGCCCCCATCCTGCGCGGCCTGGGGCGGGCG
>VZTA01013379.1:36810-62069 GCA_013398855.1 Mohoua ochrocephala | reverse complement strand
TCGAATGGGCAGAGGGAGAGTGGGTGCAACACGGCGAGGGCCCAGAGGGAGCTGCTGCCGGCTTCCCGGGCAAAGCTCTTCTTTCTTTGCAGGGGGTTTGGGGGATTCTTTTGTTGGTGGTTTGTTTAAGTTTGGAGAGGGTTGGTTGGTTGGTTGGTTTTTTTGTTGGTGGTGTGGGTGTTTTGGTGGTACTAGTACTACTACTACTATTATTATTATTATCATCATCGTCATCTTTATTATCATTATCATTATGTCACCTTTCCCCCCCCAGAACTGAGGTTTGCCGAATTCTGCACAGCCTGTCGGAAAATAGAGGTATGATCTCATGAGCAGAGCACACCCAAGGACCAGGTCTACCACAACCGCAGGAGAAAGGCTTGGGAAAGCCCCTTTGCTTTCCACTGTCAAACCTGCCTGACTCTGTGTTGGTCTCCAAATGGTTGCAAATTATAGAGAAATTCCAGGCTTCTCAAGATCGTTGGGTTTAGCTGCATGGAAAGCGTTTGATTGTGCCAAACATTGTCTCTATCAGTTGGTCTTCTAACTTAGTACCTGTGGCCTACTGAAAGGTGATGAATTGATTGTAAGGGGTTTGCATGAAGCCTTAGCCAAGGTCCTGGCAACTTCTGAACACGCAGAGTGATGTTTGTCACACCAGGAGTCAGAAGAGCACTCCAGCATTGGGCATGACAGAATTTATTGAGAGTGGTCTGTGTGATTATATTTTTTCATATCTGGGGTGTGAATGTAACAACTTAGTGCTGAACTGAAACTTCAGAAATAAGGGTAAAAAAAATCCTCCTTCCCTTCTCAGTCCCGGAGGAGTTAGCCTTATGATTTTTTTTTTTTTTTTAATGAAATGGGTTTCCTCACAGATGACAAGTTTGATGAGGTAACCAAGCAACATGTTAAGTAATGAGAAGAAAAGCTTCCTAGATATGCAATGTATCTTCAGTACTTACAGCATAATCAGACATCCCTTTTGTTCAGCCAACTGATATCCATATCCAGTTAATTTCAAACAGAATGAGGATTTCTCTTGACAGTTCTTGTAACTTGACCCCTGCAAACAGAGCAAGGAGCAAATATCTCTTCTGCTATGAAAAGCAGATAAATTGGAGGCTGCAATATGATAAGTGATACACATTTTTAAAGGAGCAAAGTTGTAACTTGATAGTAGTATTGTGTGTGTGTGTGTATATATATATATATTTATATCCCCTATTTTTAAACTGTGGCGTTATTTTTATTAGGCTCACAGTGAGAACAAGGTAAAACTTCTTATGCTCTTAGATGGGGAATGTCAAAGCTCAAGGCCAATCCACCCTGAATGTGCTGGCACAGTAGAGGTCCTGGCACAGGTGGAGGATTCTTCTCCTTTAAGCTGAAGGACACCTCAGTTATTCCAGCAGTAGCCAGAGGATGCTCATGTTTCTCTAGAAAGAAGTCTGCCACAGTGAGAGGAGGGCTGGCAAGAGCCTACACAGAAACAAAACAACAAGATGTTAAGTGAGCCAGGAAGATGCAGCAAGATTTAAGGGAAATACAATTTCCTTAATTTAATGGTGCTTTTTTGTTGAGTTTTGGGAAAATGTATTACTTTTGTCATTCTCAGAAATTGTTGCAGCATATGGTGTCATAGTAGATTCGTTTTGAAGCAGCCTAAAAAAAAAAAAAAAACAAGAAAGAGGAAGAAAAAAAAAGAAATGTGATTTCCATACCATCTCTGTAGGTTTTTCAGCTTGACAAATATATGAAATATCTCGTACGAAGCACATGGCCTTACAGAAACCTGCCTGTCTCCTGCATAAATTAACGTTCTGTGTTATACCAAAATATTTATAGATTTTGAAAAGTAAAGAGATAAAAGCAGCAATGATATTCTCGAAAACAAACCAATCATATTTTCTGTCAGGGAGAACGCAGTACATTATCCAGCTTGCAAGTTCGAGACCTTTTGGAGGGTTGCGTATTGTCAGAACAAAGTGCCTTTGAAGTACATATGTGAAATTGTCCAACAGTTGTAATTTTAAATAAGAGATCTTTTGGCAAGCTGCAGTGAGTGCTGGAGCTGTCTCTGAGGCACGCACATGCAATTGCCATGGCTGTCAGAGCTAATAAGAAAGGAAGGAACCAGTCAAGGCGCTGCAGAAGAAATAAGAATTAAACTGCTGAGAAAAAAAAAAAACCAAAAAACAAAAACCAAAAAACCACCACCAACAACAAAACCCCGCAAAACCAGCAAACTGCACAATTAAAATCAAGCTAAAGGTGCTTCCAGAGAGCACTGGCTGTCTGGGCAGGCATGAGAAGGATATGAAAAGGGAGAAAGTTACTTCTGAGACTGAAGACAGCAGGAATTCTTTTAAAGATTTGGAAGAGAGAAAGCCTGTTTCTTTGCTGAAGCAGTCCGGGGTAATGCTCAGGAATGGAGTGGTTAGATTTTGGGGGCACATCAAAGCTCTCTTCTGGTTATAATCATGCGACATATGCCTGACATATTTCCCTGCTTTGAAATTATCATCAATAATCCTTCTATACCAAATCAAATCTTTGAGAAGAACTTCAGGCCCGCTAGAAATTTGACCATTTGCGTGTGTGAATAAAAGTGGTTTTTTAGAGGACAGTCAGTAACGTTTTTTTGAGCAATTCAGTAACATCTTTTGAACTTGGTCCAGAGTGAGGAACAAACGGGATGACGTAGATGTACGGCAGAACTGAGGGAGCTGTATGCAATTGTCTGTATCTGCATACAGCCAGCGAGGTTTAAAGAGATGTGGAGAAAAAAGGTATCATTTCTGCCTGTTAACTGCCACGTTATTCAGCAGCGGATGAATCAAGTACAGGCAAATCTAAAGTAAGAAGAAATTGGAAGATACCTGCCTTGGAAGAAGTCAGTGCATTACATAGGTCCTTGCTTGCTCAATTCAAACTAATTAAAGAAAATTTTGAAGCACTTTAAGATCTTGAAGTAGAAGAGAGAAGCAAATCTCTATAGTTCAACATAATTTATTGTAGCAAATAATGAAATACAGTATTGGAGGTATTTGACTGAGACATGTTTGAAATCAGAAAGTGGAACAGAGAGGCAACTCTCTGGATTCGATAGTTTCTCTAGATAATGAATTTTTGGAGCTAGCTTATACCTAACTTTGGAGGATTAAGGTGTTAAAAACTTGCTTAATGCCAATTCTGAATGGATAAATAATAAAGTACAGGAGCATACTTATGAGGATTTAAAATATTTATTGACCTTATACTCCATAGTGGAATTTAATCATATTTCCCAGTCTTCTGCTATTGCAGAAGGTATCAGCTGTCCTGGTCGTGAAGAGAAGATTGGAAACTTATGCAGTTACAGGTGGCTTTGTGGGTCCGAAAGTATTTTTATCCAAGGAAAGCAAACATGGTAAGAAAATGCATAAACATAACTGAGGATCAGAAGATATTTGTGGACTCTTGGCAAATAAAAAAATCTCAGCTGACCACAAACCATTTCAAGGCTCAAATCCTTTCTCCCTGGAACTAAGTGCTTTCTTGTATGTACTGTAATAGTGACAACTTAACATGAAACGTGTTCAAGAAAATTAATAGTAATCCCAATTTGATCCCCAAGATGAAAATCTTGGGATGATTCAGAGATTCATTTAAATGCTTTTCTTTTTTTTTTTTTTGGCTTTGGATTTTCATTGCAGGAAATTACAACACTAAGAAAAACAGACCAGTTCAATTGTTCAAAGCATAAACATGATATTTACATGTATATGAAACATGTAAAGAGGATGAAGAGGATAAAGAGACTTTGAATTAAATTTCTATTACTGATCAGGAATTGCATATCCAACCTGTGGGTTTTGTTTTGGTTTTTTTTTAATTAAATGAGAAACCTGGTGAGTGTGAAGATGTATTCCTACAACATAATGATCATAAATTGTAGTGTGAAGAATACAGGAGCTACCAAGACCCCATAAATCCTCAAAGTGCATTTGAAAACATGTCTTCAGTGACAAAACCCTACAGTTTGATGGCTCTAACTCTCAGAGCTGAAGGTGCAGTACACTTTCACACACAAGGCTTGGCTGATGGGCACAGCAGTACACACTGCCAGGAGAAATCTGTAATGAAAGACCCCATGTTAGCTCTTCTGAGCGGTACAAAAACTCATTCATCAGCCAGCCCTCTTGATGAATCTTCAATAGCCTTCAGAGTGGATATGATTTGACACAAGTAGCCATGTTTTTTTCGTTGAAGCTCCATGAAGAAAGTCAAAGTGATGCAAAATGTTCTTCTCAATGTAAATATTTAGATTTGACAAATGCTATCAGTCAGCTGGGCCAAGCATGGTAAAGCAGAGAATTGATAAATCAGCTGGCTTCTAAAGCACATTTGGTTTGATGTTAATCTCTTAATAAGAAAGTGATTGCAGAACTTTCTTTATAGAAGAGTTTGTAAGGATTGATATGGACATCAACACTGTGATTTAAAAAAAAAGTAAGAGTAAATTTCATATTAATAATCTGATTAATTTCAAAAGCAGCCCCTATGTTCATAACTCAAAAAAGTGATCTTTTTTTTCTGAATCTCTATGCAGTGACATAGCATAACATATATAAAATATTTATACAAGCAGCAGATACATCTCAAAGCCATTCTTGTAGATTTGCATTTAAGAATAATACACATAAACACTGCAAATAATGCCTTTGACTGCAAAAATATAAGGAAATAATGAATTTAGAATGGATAAGTCTTCTTTAGTTCAAATATTTTCTTTTTAATGTCTTCCAGCAGTTTTTAGGCAGGAAAGTACAGGCAATCTTAGATAAGAAGAAGAAGAATTGAAGAGAACAGCAAACTGTTGCACGCTGTCATTGAGTGAACAACAGTCACCAAAGGAACTTGGAAGCTCATTTCATCCCATAGCTGTCTGTGAAATCACTTCCTTGAAAGAAATGTGTAAGAAATCCCACCACAGGCAGACGTGGGATGAATATTTTGTAGCAGTCCTTAGGAGAGTTTATTTTAAACCCTAAAATATTTTGCTTCATATTTCTTTCAAAGCTCTTAACATTTAACAGACTTTTAGAAATGTTGCTCATAAAATTTCCCATAATTCCTTTTAAAAGTTCTCACTAAATTCATACTCCAACTCAAGCAATTGACATAATTTATATGGAATTTATGTGAATGCCATTTGTGTGTAATTTGTATAAATTTCCATGAAACCCATTCATCATCATCAGTCATCACGTTCCTCATTCTCTTTGCCGGGATCGCAGAGCTGCCTGGATGCATCACTGCGTTCATGACCCCCAAGTGCTAAGAGAGTTTCTGGGTAGTCTCTGTAGTGGGTGGCTCCAAGTGAAAAACAAACTCCTTTCCAAAGCCCCCAAAATTTGAAAAACAGTGAATAGCAAGGCAGGCAGAACAACGTGATATTCTAGTGTCATTTATCAGCGTGCCCGAATCATAGCTGTAGTATGCAAATGAGCAGAAGCAATCAAAGAAATTTCATTTTGCCACAGCTGCAGGGTTGGGTCTTAGCTGGGAACTTCCCTCGAAGGTGCTGAATCCCCTCAGCTCCCACTCTCTGCTAATGTGGGCGGAGGGTACTGGGAGAAACTTGTCCCATTTTGCATCAAGCTCTTTGAGAACTTCCAGAAAATCTCTGATTATAATAATTTGTTTTATAATGTGTCACTCTACACTTATGAAAAATGAGTATACTTGCTGTAATTCAAGTATTCTACAAATACTTAGCTGTACTAAAAGTGTGCCAAGTATACTAAAAATATATTACTTTCCACAAGGATATAATTTCCTAGTAATCAGAAGATATACTCTGATTCAAAAATTGCTATAATTGTTAATGTTGGTGAGAATTCCTAAGGCATCAAAGTAGAGGAATATTTGTGGTGTGAAGCTGCAGATAGGTAGTTGAGATCATCAGTGTTTAAACCATAAATGATGCACCTGCTGGAGAGACTCACTAAGGGAATACTGCAATGTGCCAGATTGATGGTATTTTTACACTTCAGGGCAGCTTTATTGTTGGGCTGCTGAGTTCAAAAAACCCTTTCATTAGGGGAAGTGAGAGTTGCCCTTTCCAGGAATTGTAGTATTAATTGCTATTAGTTTAACAGCTTGATTCAGTTTATTTTTATTTAGTCCCCACAATCTGTCTTGAGAGTCCTTAGTGTTGTCATCGCTTCTTAATAGTTCAGGAGTTTGTAAAGCGTTGCAGAATTACTAGAGGAGACAAGTAGGAGAGGAAAATTAAATGAAAGACAGATTGGAAGGCAGCAAAGGAGACAGGTGGGGGAAGGAGGATACTGTACATGAAGTGCTAAAAAAAAAAGAAAGCAACCAAAAATAAAAAAAAACCCAAGAATTGTTGGGGTAAATAAAGAGAGGAATGAACAAAAATAAGAAATACCTAATGTAAAATACCAAAATTTGACTACTCAAAGTGTGTGGTGGAGACAGAAGCAAATCCTATCCAAAACCAGAACAAGTTGTGTTTAGTGGTGTTAGGATCATGCCAAGGTCAGGAATGCTGTGAAAGTAGATTTGAGCTGTTGGGAGAACTGTCTGTGGCTCCTGTCCTGGTTGACACACATGATCTGTGGCACAGCAGGATTTTTCATGACTGATCCCATGGTGCTTCCAGGGCAAATTTGACTTTCCCTTGATATGAATTAATGGAGTTCTTGTGGTCCTGTCAGAGCGGAAAAGTCATAAAAGATTTTATTATATTATTTCCCTCCGGTTCAGCACCTACTCACTTTAGGATTCAAACAAACAAAAACCCCCGCCAGAATCCAGGGCAGCCTATTCTTTCAACCCAGGAAACTACTTTTTCTACTCAGAATAAACATTCAAACTTTTTTTGTAGTATCTGGAAGGTTTGTGTCTCTTTCTAAGAAATACACTTCTCTGATGTCAGAATGTGTATTGCACTTGTGTTTTTAAAACTGCCAAATTACTTTTTGCTTTGTGTAATCTTTCTGGCTTTCCTGGTTTTATTTCAACCCTTTGCCTTCCTCTGATGTGTTCAAAACACAGTTACTTTTTCACTCTCGTTCTTTCTCGTGATTCTCTCCAGCCATTTTGTGACTGCAGCCTCTGCTGACTACTGCTTTTGATTTAGCTGTACGTTTGTGCAAAAAAAATACCATAGCTACCAAAACAGTAGAAAAAAAGAGAGATTTCACACAGACTGACATAGTGGCAGGAGGAAAGGTCAAGATACTGCATATTTTTAACAACAGACTCAAGTTCTCTCTCATGTATTTGATAAATTCTTGTTTTTCTGGATGCATTGCAAGACAAATTTTTTTATTCTGTAGCCAGGTAACCCCATTCTGATCAACCTACGATAATCTGAAGAAGGTTTTAAAGATCCAAATTGGACTGTGAGTACTATTTAATAGCTCTTCCCTGCTAGTAATCATTCATTTCATGGATGCAGTTGCTGTTTCAGTGATGTGTATTCATTTTTTCTCCAAATTATTTTAAATTGCATTCTTTATACATCCTCTCACCAACAAACTTCTCTCGCTGTAGTGACCACTGGAAAGGTGTCTCTATCTACTGATTGTGTTTATCTCAAGTTATTTCAACACACGTAGAAGGATTTAACATGACAAATGATGAAAATATGAAGTAATACAAATATTGCACTTTTCTTTTTGAGATGTAGGTAGGGGCTGAATTCTATTCGATTATGGCTGAAGAAAATCGGAAGAAATAAATTGCTCTCCAACCATCCTACAAAGGATAAAATCTAGCTTTTGTTCTTTATTTATCAGCTAAGCTTATAGCAATGTCTCCAGGTAGATGGATCATCAGTATTTGACAATTCCAAAGTATTGCTGAGTCAGAAAAAGTGGTTCTGGCCCTGCAGACAGTGAAAATACCATGGTTATGTTGTATAGACAAGGGACCTGGGCTGGAGTACCTCGAGGCTTTGATCCTATAATTTAGCTAATGCAGGACTCCAGCAGGGCTTCCCTCTGGTTCTGAGCACTGATATTGATTCTTAGGTAGTCAATGACTTAATGCTACAGGCAGAGAAACACACAGATTTTCCTGATGTTTGCAGGTTTCAGGATGTTAAAATTATGCAAATTGAGCACAATTTGCCCAAAAAGCAAATTAGCATTGTGCACCTGTAGCAAGCATAATATGTGTATCCCCATGAAAGTGTGAACATTCAGCACATTTTTCCCTCATTAGCACTCCAGGGGTAGCACCGACTTAATTCTTTGCTGTTGCAAGCTCTGTAGCTGTTACCCACAGACATTTTACAGTTGTCCATAAAACACATTCGTCAAAAACAAACATAAATTTTATGAAAAGTGTTGAGAAGCCAGGGTAATGACTCTTTTACAGAGTGAATGGCTCTGCTCAGGGTATAAAACTTTCGGCATCCTGATTCTGGGAGGCGTAAAAAGAAACGCCACTCCCAGAACTGGGCTGCCTGGCTCTTTGACACTTCAGATTTGGAAGCAGATTCCCTCCTATCTGGGATGCAGAATCATAGAGCACCTGTTCGGACCATATGAGACTGCTTTTTGGAAAGGAAGACTGAGATGAAAAAGGCCCGGGAAGAACATGATCCAAACCTCTCAGAAACGGACTTCACTGTGACATGGTGCAGAACGATGGAAGGGAATGTAAAATCTCGTCTGTTTATGGGGTTCTCTTGGTTTATGACTGATTTGTTGTTGGACAAAGTAAGCTTCGACTCTCCACAGAGATATCACTGATATAAGGAATAAAAACCATGGGATTATCCAATTTTTTCTCATATGGTTGAATCAAACAAGATTGAGAACTTTGCAGTTTCCTGTTAGACTTTTGAAAAGTCTTGTTTTGAAGTCTGTCATTTAATTGCCCTTGAAGTGTCTTATTATGAGTAATAATCCTTCAAGACAGCTTAGGTTTTTCTTTCCTGTTAACTGAATAACTAAAAATGTTCACTTTTTACTGAGAATGTCTTTTTTATTCCCTGAGTTACCCTCCTCCTGTTCTTGTCTAGCTTTAGTTTTGTTTCATTCGTATTTATTTATTTATGAATTGTACACTTTTAATGAGCTATTTTATGTGGTAACTTTTATACAATATGCTTTACTGAGCGTTTCTCTCGGTCCACAAGTGTCCTTGTAGATGGAATTGGTACTTCTGAGCAACATCAGAACATTTCATTCTTTTAAGTATACACAAATATGTTGTCAAAACATTTCAAAATTCAGATATAGACAGAAGATATAACCACTTTAAGCGCATCAACTGAGTGTGGCATGAAGCTGCCCCAGCAGTTTCCTCCCTTACTGTTGAGTGGTTAATTAGATGACAAACCTCAGAACAATCATGGACACAAACCTGAAGGTACCTTTTCAATCAGCTATTCAGAAAAGCTACAACTTTTGAGGGGCTGGACAGAGGATTGAATGGAGACAAGTACTGGAAAATAACATAATACCAATATTATAATACTATATGACCTCATCTAAGATGCTTGCTAAAGTGTTTGTCCACCTGTCTCAAAGAATATCGTCACATTTCAGGACAGGTTCAGGACTAGGAGAGGAGAATCAATGACAGTGACGAGACATCACAAGATTTCTTATTAAAAACTGTGAAGACCAAAGTTTCCTTTATGAAGAAGGGTCATATAAACAAGTACTTCAACATACGAGTGAAAAACCACCTCTGCCAATGAACCTCAAACCTACAAAATAGTTAAAAAGATAGTAGATCAGAAGTTAGCATTTCTTCTCATGTTTAGTGAGAAAGATGCTCTGTGAAACTAAAAATAAGTTGATTCAAATCTGTGTTGGAAAATTCTCTTTCACGCAGATTATCGAACTATGAAACACATTTGTACGGGTTGCTACTGAAGTCAAAGACTAAGCAAAATTCCATAAAGATTTGACTATTCAAATAATGACGAAGAAATTACAAAATGTTTGTGGTGATCACTGCCAACACATTTTTGAGGATTGGTAATTTCGAGATGCAACAGTATCCTTAGTTTTATTGGGATGATTGTGTGCCATAGTCGCAGTGTGCAATTCTTCTGTCTTCCTTCAATGCATCTCAACCTGACCGTCGTGAGAGGCAGCCTGCCAAATTAAAAGAACCCCAATCCTCTTCCAGTAGGGAATTCAGAAAGTCCTTTTCCGTACAAAACTAGGCGTGTGTGCTTCTCCTTCCTTCCCTGAGTTTTCTTCCGTTCCAGTGCAGTTATGTTGCTGCAGTGTTTTGTAGATAGAAGTACATCTGTTCTGCCCATGCCAAAGTTAGCCAGCTGTGTGCCAGCTGTTAGCATAGCACTATGTGTGAGTTAATGAGCCTTGCTGGGGATTTCTTTTTCTTGATAAGTGTTCCAACGGCTCTTAATCAGCAGCAGATTGTCCACTGAGTGATGTACAACATCGTTCTCTGTGCTTTCTCCTTCTTGCGCGGCTGTAGTGCAGCCCTTATGCAGACCTTTAGTGACCTTCTCAGTAACCAGGTGTAGCCTACTTCAATTTAGAGTGTCCACAAGCAGATGTGGATTTGAACATCTTCTGTTTTTTATTTTACTTGTCCAATCAGGTCTCTGCAAAGAGTATAGCATCTTCATTACTTGCCATTTTTTTCAAGCCTATGGAATTTTTATCGGTCAATCTGCTCACATGAATATTTTCACAAAAATATTGAGCGTTCCTGTGCAGCAGGTGAAAGGTGTTGTAAGCATCAATAAGACTTAACTCAGGAATCGTGTTTTAAAAGTATACATTCATGGTTGCAAATACTGCCTGCAGTATTCATCCTGCTCAGCTCATAGCAGACAACCGATTTAGGGATTTGGGGAAAAGACTTCTGATGTGGCGTGTTTTTTACTTACATAATTAGGAACAGGCAGCTACTGTTTGCAGTAACAGAGCTTAAAGATTATTAATACATCCATTCTCCCTTCTTTGCATTTGAAAGAATTTATCACTCATTAGTACATTGTCAAAGACAGGATTATGTCTTGGTCCTATGTGCACGCACAGGGAAACCCCTGCCAACTCTCTTAGTTGCTGCCAGCAAGCCAGTGAATAGAAAATAATTTGGGTTTTTTAGGAGCATAGAGAAATAATAAGGGTTTTCTTTAAAAGCAGAGTCCTTAAGCATAGGAGCTGAAGTTATGATCTTGGGCAGCACAAGGTCTGTGCACACCTGTCAAGGCCGTGGTTGGGAGGTCTCATTGTCCCTCCCAAGTGACCCATGAATTTTTTCCATGCTGTCTTTACTGTGACCTCATATAGTTCATGCTGCAAGCCGAGTAGTTAGCATAAATAACTTTTACTGGAGTTTAGATATTGAACCTCTGTTAGCACAGGATGTACTGACAGCGTCCTCCAGAGTGTGAACCAAAGGTGCCCAAGCTGTGGCAGGGGCATTTCCATTGCTCTACAGTAGTCAGTGAACACATGACAGGTTCCCTTGAACAATTTTTCGGCATTGGGTTTATTATGTACCCTTTCATTTTCCTCACAAAATAAATTATTCTCAATACTTTGCCATCACTAAGGCATATAACAACTTAATAGTACAGCCCCAGTAATGAGGTAAATCAGTCTAGCAAATATTCCTTATGGCTTAAATTATACAACACAGGGTCCTCGTGGAATATAAGTGAAGCTGTGGCAAGAAATTTCTCTTGCATAAATACTGACATTTTTCCCCATTTTACCTGATTTGCTCAAAGGCTGTGTTACACAGTAAACCTCACATTATGTGATGGTTGTGGTGTGAGTACAAATGCTCGTTTGTAGGACAGGAAAATATTCTCCATTGGCATATTTTATTGAAGTAGGTGAGAAAAACTTAAAAGCCAGAATTAGTAGTAGGACTTTAGGACAATTACTTAGCATGATGCATAGGTTAATGGCAGCTACATGGTCACTTCCTTGCGCATCACATTGAATTATTACCTTTTTTTTTTTGTCTGGAAACGTAATTAGTCTGTGATGGATGGGAGGCTAAATTCAGCACTTGGGGTCAAGCCACACCTTATAATGGAATAGCTGCAGAGACTTTCTGCATTTTGAAACATTATTTTGCATCCAGTCTATATCATGTCTTTTTAGCCTTCCAGGCCATGTAAACTTAGAAAGCCATAGACTCGCCTCATGAGAGAAAACTGATAGGACTCCTAAATCTCCTCCCCTCATGCCCCTTTCACTCACCTGTTTTGGCACTGAGTGTCGTGGGGTAATCCAGGATAGAAGCAATGTCCCTTCTCCTTTTTATTAAATAACACTTTCTATTTTTAGGACCTTGACATCGAACCAGTGGTAATCAATATATCTCTCCAGCAGAGATAAGAGAATAATGAAAATTAATGTTCTCTAGCATTTGTTTGAACATGATTTGACAACATACTTCACTAATATTTCTATGTGAAGTAGACTGAAAATTTTCTAAGAAAATATACGAGAAATATGCTAATTTTTGAATTTAAAATAACGTGGAAATCTGTTAATTCTAGAAAGCTTTTAGGTGAAAATGACTTGTTTGATGGTAAAGTCTCTGATTATCTGTGACCCAACAGAGACGGAACTTAAAAAACCCGATGTTTTTATTGTGAATATGACATTTTAACACAGACATGCTTTATGAAGGTATTAAAAGCATTCCATTTTGTTTCAGTGCAAAATGAAAACAAATACTGAACACTTGGGAGTTTCTGTGAAATATGAAATGCCGGCTTTCTTTTTATATTCTTTCATACTCTCAATATTTTTCAGGGAACGTTTTTATCAGGGTTTTCATGTAACATGAAATCCTTCATCATTCAGAGAGTTAAACAGAAGAGTTATGCAATATTTAAACCTTATTTAAGACTGTGAAATAGGGAGGAGGTGAAAGATACACATTGTAAAGGCAAAGTGTTATGCCTCGGCATAAAGATTAATTTTACCTAAGAAAAGCGCTGGGTATTTATTTTCAGATAAAAAATGCAGTCAGGAATTTTAGCACCGGTTTATTTTAAACATAGAATTTTCTGCTTAAATGGAGAGCCTGGACTCGCTGTCCAGATAATGAAGAAAGATAAGCTGGTTCAGGAGAGGCTGAGAGCGGCCCTTGTGTGCCTTTGCCACGATGGTAGCTTGGCCAAGCTGTCTCCAGAGCCAGCCTGTCACACACCATGGACAAATACAGAGCACTTGACACAAAAGCAGTTGGGAAGGCTTCTGTACATTGGTATATTTCCATACTGTTCATTCCTAACAATGAATACGAGCTTCAGTGGAATTCTTCTTGCCAAATAAACCTGTCGAGATGACTGGTTTTGTTCATCACTACACAGAAATTAAAAATAATTAGAGAAGGAGTGCAAAAGTGTTTCTGACAAAAGATATAAGTATTTCTAATTACTGAAGATTTTTCCACTTTACCCTACAGAGCATGTGAATGAACTCTATTAGCGTTGATTTTTTGGGTTTTTTTTTTTGGGTTTTTTTCCTATAATTTTAACTGTGGACTCTTAATTTGCTACTGTATCCACATTAAGAGATAACACTTTCAGTACATCGTCGTCTTTAGAGACTTTACATGTGAACACTGCAGACTAGCAAGCAATCAACTCACGAGAAAAAAAAAAATCCTTTATTTAATCATTTTAACCAAAGTGATTTCTTTGTAGGATAAGACTTTTTTTTCTTTTTTTTCCATAAATTCCTGGAGTGCAACAGAGAAGCTCACAGCTACTTCAAAGAAAAATTGAAGAACATGCAAATCTTATTTTATTAGCAAAATCTAACAGCACATTTAAATGTATGGCTCTAGTAAAGAGATAATACTTCCTTTTTATTAGTGTTCAGGAGCCCTGGGACTTGTAAGGGTTGGCAGTGTCCTCAGGGCCCTGGCAATTTGCGTACATTATTCGTCTTTTAAAAAAAACCATCATTGCTCAGTTTTGCCAAGGACTTCTGAAGAATTCACATGTTGGCTTCTATTCTTAGGTGCCTTCTTTCCCTAAACAAACCCAACGAGCCACCTAACAACAGTCAGAGGAGCATCTGGGAAATAAAGTGGAACGACTCCATAGGTAAGTGTGTGTTCTGCCCAGATGAACACTCAAATGAGCATGCATATTTAAAGAAAACCCTTGCCATGAAGGCAGAAATGACATTTGCATAATGATTTTACTGCTGCTGCATGATTTACTGTATAAATCTTTAATTTGATGTGAAATCCAGTGCACCAGAAATAAAAAACCCTTTCACATTTATTTATATAATTATATTTTACCCTCAAAGATGACTTTTTATCACCTCCAGCTCCCTGGATACTTATGGATACCTTTGAAATACCAGGTAGCTTTGTTTCCTAGTTTTTGCTTCCCTTCAAACTATCCACAGTCTAGGTTAATCAATATTAAAATGCCTTGAACCACACATAAATTTCTTTCTCCAGTTTCAGGTTTGGTTGTCTGTTTTTTTTTTAATTCTTCTTTTTGCATGTTGCCCAAGTATTTCTAATACATGAAACCGATAAATGGTTTATAATCCTAATAAATTGTGTTTGGGAAAGATTAAATTTCTGCACGCTCACCACAGAATTCGCAAGGCAGCAGCACCAGTCCCAGGGCAGGCAGGCCATGGCTGCTCTCCAACACTGGAGTTATTCAGGTGTCATCGGCTTTTTCACCTTTGCTTTTTACATCACATCAGCACACCTCCAGGGACAAAAGCTTTAGGGAAATCTGAATTCCTTTGGAGAAAAATGGCCATAAATCTTTTAGAGACATGCACAAAAATTCTTAAAGGATAAAAAAGAAAGTGTATAATCTACTAAGTTTCTTCTGAGGAAATTTAAGGAGCATTCTAAGCCTTTAGTCGGTCTCAGCCTAATGAAGGCACTGGCCTGGCTGTCACTGGCACTGGGGATAAAATTGCTCTTTACAAAGTCAGCCTTTTGCAGAAGCTCACAAACAGATGGTGGGATAACAAGCTTCCTGGTCTTGATGCAGAACTTTCCCAGATAATTTTTAGATACTTGGGCTTTTTGTTGCTATTGTTCCATTCATGGAAATGAGAATGAGAACACAAATTGTTTATGGGGGGAAAAAAATCTGTTTTCTGCAATTACTGGAGACAATGAGAAATGAGAGTTTCCCAGGGGAGATCAAAGGTAACAACTGCGTTTTTGATATTCATAATTCATTTCCTCCATCTTCCTTTACACGTGGGATAAATCAACCTTGGGAGCTGATAGCAGCAGGACACCCTTTTCCTGCATATTCATGCATGCATTCATCAGTAGCGTTATGGCTGGGGGTGGGAAGGAATCAGGTTGTGTTTATTCCTGATCTCTTTATGTTGCAAACAGCAGTTTTGACTCACTTCCTAGTCCAATCGAAATATTGTTTAGATGGAGAATGGAGTTGAGGCCCACAGAAGAAAAATAAATGTCTTATTATATGTTTGCTGTCCAGAAGGTGTGATACTTCCGAGAGTAACAACACTTGGAAATAAATTATTTGGAATCAGAAACATCCTGGTTGTATTGTCTCCATTCATTTCTACAAATAAGAATTTTGCTTGGAATTACAGTTAGTCTAAGTTTTTGAGAAGGGCTGAAAAAAAGTGAAAAACGCCAACTGATTGCGAAGTTGTTTTTATCTTTTGCTTCTCCTGTTGACTTATTTTAAAGGCAGACACCTGAATAATTCAGACAATTGACTTCCTATAAGATGAATTCCTGAGGAGCAGCAAGGAAACCAAGAACCTGTCCAATTTTCTTCAGCAACAAGAACTCATTTGAAAACCATGTTGATAGTTCTGAGCAAATTCCTAATTATTCTCACCCAGTAAACCCTGTTATTAACGCTTTTACCAGCAACTGTTTCGGAGTTTCACTACCAGAGTGTTTCTGTGCTTCTGAATACCTTGATGTTGCTTTCTGCTAGGAAAGTTTTCTGTTTCAAGGTGCTCAGAGTTTCTGTAAGCATCTTCTGTCAGGAAAAAAATAAGAAAAAAGGAATATAAGCCTGCACTGTAATAGAACCTTTGTTACTGTTCCGTGGTTACAGATAGTTCCTTACTAGTTGCAAAGCCAAGTCTCCTCAGAGTTAAGTGGAGTGCTGACTCCAGCGTTGCTTACTGAGCTTCCAGAGCACACTTTGGTGAGAGAATGATGCTGTTCCCATTGGAATGAGTAGCTTGAAGTCAAACCAGGCAGCTTAGAGGTCTAAGCAGTAACCATGTGTCCCTAAACAAGTATCATATCTGTTGTTTTGTAAGTTTATGAATTTTTCATGACCAAATTTGCATTAAAAATTGACCTGTTTGCATGTGATCCTGTTTCTTGCAAATTTTAAATAATTATTTTTTAAATAGAAATACTTTTTTTTTAAATTTTTTTTTTGTAACAAAGAACATGCTTGGTCTGTTTCCAATGTTCCCTGTAAATTTACAGTGCTACATAAATATTTATCAGAAATAGCAAGAGCAGGCTTGGTTTAGGCCCACATAAGTGCAGAAAGACCAGCTGCACTCTTCAGAAAGCGCTGGTAGCACATGAACTCTCCTTCAATCAAGACTGATGAATTTATTAGCATATGTGAGATGGTGTGGGAGCTTCACTGGTGGAAAATAACATAGCAGGGGAAGGGGAGTTGATTAGCAGGGTGCCTTGGTTCAGGAGCTGATTACTCAAGGTGTTGCATTAGTTAAATCTTCATCCAGGTAGATGACCATCTGAGGTGCTCTCACACGTATTGCCCTTGAAATAGTTAATTCAAAACTCTGAAACACTTATCTCCTCTGATGGTTTAAAGAAAATTGAGTGTAGACTAGCAAATAAGGTGCTGAGACAGTCATATATCAATCTAGTGTGGTAACATTGTCTTCTTGTGTTCCTCTGTCTGTTATAAACTAAATAAGACATGGTAGATATTAAGTGCTTTTAAACTGTTTGTCAGTGTTCATGCAGACTTTGCCTTAGTAACAGATCTGTGACTGATTCATTTTACAGTAGAAATAAAATCTTACAATAAAATTAATAAATAAATACTCCTTTTATTTTTTTAGCTGCAAAGATGGTGAAGGGCCTTGAGGGGAAGCCATATGAGGAGCAGCTGAGGCCACTTGGTCTGTTCAGGCTGGAGAAGAGGAGACTGAGGGGAGACCTCACTGCAGTTACAGCTTCCTTGTGAGGGGCAGAGGAGGGGCAGGCACTGATCTCTTCTCTCTGGTGACCAGAGACAGGACCCGAGGGAATGGCCTGAGGTTGTGTCAGGGGAGGTTTAGGCTGGATATCAGGAAAAGGTTCTTCACCCAGAGGGTGGTTGGGCTCTGGAACAGGCTCCCCAGGGAAGTGGCCACAGCACCAGGCAGCCTGACAGAGCTCAAGGAGTGTTTGGACAATGCTCTCAGTCACACGGTGTGACTCTTGGGGATGGTGCTGTGCAGAGCCAGGAGTTGGACTCTGTGATCACTGTGGGTCCCTTCCAGCTGAAGATATCCTATGATTCTATGGTATGATGTTTATGGAAAATCAAAGTTGAAAGTTATACTGGTGAACTCCAGTATAAGGCCAATAAGTTCTATTCATTTATCATATTTACTTCTAGACTTTAGTCATTTCAGTATTTTGCAATACAATTTTTACCTCTGCAAATCTTCACATACCTTTAGAAATAAGCCATTGCTTTCAGGCTCCCACTTACCACAATGCCAGTCTGCCACTTTGCATACCAAATATGCAATGTCCTCTTCCTGATGCCACAAGCAATGAATCACATCTTTTAAACAAAGAATATAAATTTGTTTAGCATCTTTGAGAGAAGTTTCCAAAATAATACTGCTGCTGCTAAGAGTGTAGTAGTCTCAAGGACTCCTCCCTTTTCTTCAGGATGAGAGAATAAATGTTTTGGAAAGTCACAAAGGGCTTTATATCACTATTTTTCTGTGAAATAAATATATCTTTAAACGTTCATGTGAAATGTGTTTGCTATTTTTACATAGGGCTGATAATGTGGAAAAAGAAAAAAAAAAAATTTATGTTTTCCTGAAACTTCTGTCTTGAACTGTTTCAGTCGCCCAGTGCATGGCTGAGAATCAAACACAGAACTCTCTGTGAAAGTGGAAAAGCAAGAAGCTACTTTGCAGTCTTGTTTAAGTGTCTTTTTGCAAAGTGACACAGGTATGCACTGAAGGACAGCATGAAGTCACAGAGGATCTCTGTGAAGGGGCAGGATCTTGGCACCTGTACACAGAACTCTATTTTATATGACAATTTCTGCTTTAGTTTCAGGGTATTTTGTAGAGAGACCAAAGATGAGTTTCACATCATTTTACCTTTAAACATCCATAATCACCTTCAATTAATCACCTTAAATTCCCTTTACAATAAATTGAGAGGGAAACATCAGTAACATTGCTCCAGGCATGGCAGTCAAAGAACATATGCAAAGGAAGGCTTGTAGGTTTAGACAATAAATTTCATTGAGGAAACTAAAAGTCTTACAAGAAGCACACCTAACTTCCGGGGGAAAATGTGCATCCTCAAGTCTAATACAGAAGCAGCAGCCTTGAAAAATAAAATAAAATTTGCCCCTGCTAGTCCTTCTGAAGAAAAATGTGCATGTTTGAACCAAAGCAATATCCATGGGCACCGTGATGTTGAAGCTGATCTACCCTATTTTAGATGTGTTTCAGGATGAGATGCATTAAACCCAGGACACCAGTCACTGCAATGACTGGATAAACAATTAGGGAAGACATTATTGGAGTATTCAGAGAAACAGATGAGTCCCATCCTAAAATTAAATTAATTTTTGAGGCACTGTTCTGATATTTTTTGAGCATGGCTGTTTTTTTCCACCTGGAACTTTCCAACCCTGCTATAGAAGTTAATAGGGAGATAAATCCTGCTCCAAACATACTCAAGAAAGTATTTACTAGGAATTTTAATAAAACAAATTTTAACTGATTTCTATAAAAATCACTGTAGTACTTCTCTACGGTGGGTGATGTTGGCATTATGGGAATCGTGGAATCTGTCATAGGGTCAAGAGTTAATACAACAAGAAAAAGACTTGTCTAGGATCCAGTAGGGACAGTGTCTGCAAAGCTGCCTTGAAAGCTTAGAGAAGAAACGGCTGAGAAAATTCCCCCAAGAAAGCAAAGACTCTTATGAAATTTTGGTGACAACAACCTTCATTGTTCTTTTTGATTATATCATAATTTAAAGGTTTTGTCCTAAGTCTAACAGGTAGATTTTCCAAAGTATTCAGGCACTTCAAGATGCAAGTAAGTCCCTCAGTTCTTATATCATTCTGAGTGGAAGCATCACTGGCTGCTGGTTTTTGTTCTTAAGTGTCTAAATGTCTTTAAAAACCTACTCAGAAATTCTGCCCATTCAAATACTCGGTCACAAGAGGAATAATGAAATTCAACCTTCCTCAGGAAATTAGGATAATACGACTGTGAAACTGGAGCCTGAACCCATGCAGTAGCTGAAAAACAGGTACTTCACACTTTGCTTTCAAATTTTGGCTGTAGTTCAGGAAAGCACTTTAACACATGCTTGAATCCCATTAAAACTTCAATGAAAGTTAAATGTGTTCTTAAGTGTGATCCTTAATAGGAGCTGTCCTTTCCTGGAGCCTTTCAAAAGGAAAAGAGCCCCGGACAAGAGGAGAGAAAAACACCAACAAAAGCTTTTGAAAGAAAACAGTGAAGTCTTTCTCATTGAATAGTTTTCAATTTGTCACTGTAATCTGCATGTAAAATGGCAACAAGACTCGTTTTCCATGAGATTTCAAAAATCACTGTTGACACAGGTAATTTCTGTATGGAAAAGCTGAATTTCTGAGAGAAAGATAATTTCTGTTGACCCTAACAAGTATGTTATTAGGTTTTGTCATGGTGTTAAAACGTATCTATTGTAATCCTCTGTGTGCTTCTCTCTTTACTGTCTCTATAGCTATATTTTTATATAATTGATAGTGGATTCAAGTCACAAATTTTATTCATTCAAGTATTTGAATAGTGCAAGACAGAGACAGATTAAAGCTAACTAGGACCCACATGAATCAAACTCTTGGCTCTCCTGCAAATTTCGGATGTGTGCGAACGGAAGAAAGTTGTCCCCCCACCTGAAAGGGCTGCCCACCTGCATGTTTGGAAAGGTTGTGGTGGCCTAGACACAAATTAATAGCCTTCTGATGCTGAGTGAGGATGTTCACTTGCTTGAAATTTGCTGTTTCCCTTAGAAATTACACTGTTTTACTGATAATTGCTTTTTGTCGTGGTGAGCTCCATCTCTGTTCTTATAGAACCAAAACAGTTACTTCTGTTTTCATTGAAGGCTTGAACCAACATTTGATTTTATATTTTGGGCAGTGGATGCCCCAAGAAGGGACCCCGCATTTACAGCTTTCCAGTGGCACAATTTGCTGTCTAACGTCCTTTAATTTGTTTCTTTTCCTAGAGGAGAAAAAACCCATATGTATAAAATTCGTTAAAACCAACAAAGTCTCAGGAAAAAACTTCTCCACAGCTTCTGCAATGCTGATATAAGAAATTGATTCAGCTGGTGTAAATCCGTGACCTTTGCGAGGGCTCCCGCTCACTGCCTGTGTCATTACTCGATTTCCAATGGAAAGAGAGGGCATGACAAGAACTATTTGCAGCCATTTCCAGTCAGTGCTTATGATAGCTCTAACCTCGGGGTCAGGGATTAGTGTGTTTTGCAGTTTAATTCATTGACTATCTGGCCCCAACTCTAGAAAGAAGGAAAGCACGGGACAGGCAGCACAATTCCAAGCAGCATAATTCAGTGCTTGTGGCACAGTCAGCTATTTACCTTTCAGATGGACAAAGTACAGTCAAGAGACATTTTCTGTGTTGTAGACTGATGAATCCTGGGCCTTGTCACAAAGGGCAGGTGGCCTAATGGTTACTTAATGTCTGTGTCTCTGCTAAATTTCCTATCCAGCCTTAGTGTGTTTAGACATCTTCAGCTGTGGGCGTATGTTTGAGGTTTTGTTCTAATTACTCACACTATTTTTGTGATTTAATAGAAGTTGTAAACCAATATTCTAACCAAACATTTCAGCATCCAAATCATCCTTTGTTCTGGTGACCAAAAAAACCCAAACCGAAATCATTAAACCTTTTTTCCCCCCGCAAAGATTTATGGCATATCTTGGTTAAAGAGTGCCAACCCATCCTGAGTAGTTATGTATTCCTCAAACACTGCATATGTGGCGTCAGAAATTTACTGGCTTTGCTTTCCACAAGTAAAATACATCATCCAAGTCATTTATGTCCTTCTCCTCCCGATACTGTGATTGCCTTGAATGTAAAAGAAATCTTGATTTTGATTTGTATTTGCTGCATGGTTCATTCACTCAGCCATCCAGATCTGTCATATATCGTAATCTATATTCGTTGTTGGAATCATTAAGTTGCATGAGATAGATAAGTTCCCAGAGATGTGCAACACTCACACAACCAATAAATTTAAGACAGGGAAAAACCAGAAGTCTGAGAAACAAAATTCCAGTACGGACAACACGGATAATATACATTCCTGACAGGCACTATGGGGTGAATACGAGCCTTGCTAACTTCCTTGTTGTAATTTTTTGAAAGATCTTCCTCTGATTTGTGTATATAAGTAAAATAACTATAAAACATAATAACCATAAAATGATACCTTGTGTATACTGTAAGCACAATGTATCCTTACACGTATGTATTCCAAACCAAGGACTGCAAAATTGATCAGTTTAAGGTACACTTTGAACAGATTAAGAATGCTCCATCAAACAATGGTTTTTTTGGATTAGGATGATAAGAAATTGCAGTCTAATATTACAGTCATACTTTTAATCATCTTTCTTTAATTATGTGTTAATGAATTTAGCCAACATAGCTGCAAAGACTGAGTAACACAATTATAAGGATAGAAAAGAATACTAGGAAGAGGTTTTCTCCTGCAAGAAAATCAGTATGTGATCATAGATCTAGCTATTGAGTACATATAACTTCAAAATTTTGCCACTGGAAGCTATGAGTATGAAAACTGCATCACATTTTTATTCATTGAGTTTAAAATATGGAATTTATATCTAAAAAATTTAAGAACTTTTATCTTGCAATGAACTAGAAGTTCTCAGTTCTCCTGTCTTGATGCCAGATTTTTGGAATCTCATCTAGTCACTGATTTCTTTGTGTTTTGTTTTTTTTTTTTTTTTAAATTTCAGTGTATCATTTTCCTCCTTTCATTACCTTCTTCCTCCTATATCCTTTATATTCTTCTGTCCTCCTTGCTGATAGCTGTCTTCTGGCTGGCCATAGGAATTTCTTTGGTTTCTGAGGAATGCTTTTTCACTGGAAGCAAACCTTGTTCAAATGCATTTCTTATGCCCATGCTATTGAGAGCTTAAATAGAAAGATATCACCACACCTGGATTCCTGCAGCATCCTTCTGGTTCTTCTTCACCCTGGTCTCTGGAGTTGGGGGTCCCGAAGTTATTCCTTTGGAGGTACCATTATAATACAGTCCAAATCCTGGGTATCCCTGGGTTGTAGATGCCACTTCCATAACTTGAGACAGGGCAAACAGAATATGCTGGGTCTTCTTCTACTTTATCTGAAATCAAACAGTTGCACCCTCCCAGAAATTGCTTTTTAAAATTCTTTATTTTCTACAGAATTTGAAATTTTAGAAACGCTGAGGACAGACGTCTAAGAAAGGCAGTTGCCTTATTTGAATGGAGCATTTAGAATAACCATGAAAAATTAAAGAGCAATTTTAATAAAAAATGGAAAAATAAAAATCTCTATATTCAAAGAGGAAGTATCTTAGTGGTGGAGAGCATTTGTTAGATAAGTTTAAAGGTTTTCTTTCCAGTTAGAGAAATTTTAACTGCATAAAAAGATATATGGTGTCATTTCTTTCAGAGCAAAGCCCAGAGTGTAATAACATTAACAATTTGCTCACTTTTTAACTGCATGTTAATTAGAGGGAATTTAGTGAGCTGCACAGAAGCGAAATTCTCAGAAAATATTTTAACAGCCAGCCAGTAATCTTTACAGCTGTGGATTACAGCGCCATATTTTAGAGGTTATGCTTAAAGCCATTTTCTCTATTTTTCTCCATGTTTTTTTTCTGTTTGCAGAAAGTTATACCAATGTTTCACAGAAAAGTTTCAGTATGATCTGAAAAAGTCCTAAAATACTTCAATTTTATAATAGACCTATGAGTTATGGCCGTATAATGGTGCATGGAAAGAAACGTGTTCTCAAGTGCACAAAAAAAAATAGTACAGTTTGCATGCCTTTCTCTTAGGAATTTGCTCCATACCCTGAGACCAGGTTAAGTCATTTATTACTGTACAGTTGCACACAACCTTTTAGCCCACAGTCAGTCAAGATATCGACACACTTTGTACATTCTGTGTCCGCTGGGATCAAAAAAAGCTGCAGCATCCCATTGCTGCCATGGCTTGTCTCCGTGGAATGAGAGTTTCCAGTGGCTCAGCTCATTTACAGACCTACGAGCTTTTTTGCTCTTAAAGCTCAGAAATGTCAACAATGGGTAAATCTAACATCTGGGACCTCTTTGCTTCCACTGTGAGAGTCACTGTGGTGCTCAGAAACGAGCATTCAGCAAAGCATACACACTCTCTGGAAATTAATATCATAAATACTAAATTGGGCAAAAAAAGTGTAATTTTACTTAAAGATACTTGTACAAAGGTTTAAATTATACAGAAAAGTGCGTGGTGAAGTACAGTGCACTTGACATGTTTTATTGTTTTAATATGTTTTTAATAGTACATTTTTGCCATTTTTCTTATTCACCGAGTTATTATTAGGTAACTGCAATTAATAATTTAAAGGGGCTTATTCTGGCTTTTAGTACATTTATATGAGTCCCATGGCAGTAATGAGAGTTTAAAACATACAGCATACCCTTTTATCTGGGTTCTAACATGAATCTTGTGGCATTGTCCATAGAATTTTAGATAGGAATTTTCCACATTAGCTTTACATTTGTGCGATGTATGTTTTGGGGTTTGTAATTCTTTTCCTCAGATAGAAGCCACGGTCTCAAGAGGATGAGCTACATCAGCTTTTTCTCTCTGAAATTTTCCAGTGTTTCTCCCTCTGGTTCATTTCCCAGGACTGGCAGAGCTGGATCCTTGGCAGAGTGGCTTCCATAATCTGCAGACACCGTGGAACTAACTCCACATCACCCCAACACATCTCTGCAGTGGCACCAGAGGGAAAGAGGGCTTTATCCACCCAGCCCTTAGGAGCTCTGCCCGAGTTTGGCCTCAACTTCATGGGCCCCAGAGGCTCAAAAAAGTTCAGTTTGTGTTGAAAAATTTATGAGCAATTTATATTTAAAAGCAGAGCACTCAAAAAGGAGCTGTTTCTGCAGCTTCAGCCTGGCTGTCTTTACAGGGAAGTCCAGTTAGCTCACTTCTAATTAAATGCAAAATGTGGGTCAGCTTTGTGACAGTGAGGACAATGAAGGAGTTTAGGCTTGCGCTCTTGTTCCAAGTTGAAATGACAGAACCAGCATGGCTTAAATTACAAATTAGGCGCTTTTTTTTCCCCCATTCAATGACCCAATTCAGCCTCATTCTTAAATCTTTTACCCAGATATTGGTTTAGCCTAACATATAGCAAAATAGCTGCCCTGCACATTTGGTTTTGTGTGCAAGAGATACACTTGGATGAATCTTGTGGTCAAATGTGAAGGTCGTATAGGACTCGGGTTCTCAGGGAAGCTATCACTCGTGCTGCCACCAAGCAGCACATACATACCTTTTGTGGACGTTTCATTCCTTGGAAACCACACAATCAGGAGGTGATAATCCCATACTGCTTGCACCTAGAGTATTCGCAAAGATCTGGGAATTATTATGGTGTTTCAAGAAGACACTTTGTGAAGTTTTATCTTGTGGTTCCCTAAAGATTAAAGATCCTGTTGTGATTTTATATGGCTGTGCAGTAAAAACATGCTACACAACAGAAACATTTTATAATATCATCCTCTATCTATATTTGGACAATTTTCAGGCCACACTAGCAATTTTTATGGCAGCCCCAGATGTCAGATTTTTTCATGGCTCAGAGATAAAAGTCTTATTTTTTGATCTTCTTTTCTCTCTTTTCAGCAACATCTCACTAGCAGGATGTCGCGGGTTTAGGCTGATTAAATACCCAACATCAACAAACTAT
>VZTA01013379.1:6179-36760 GCA_013398855.1 Mohoua ochrocephala | reverse complement strand
CAGGAAGTGAGAATCCCAGAATCCCAGAATCCCACTCTGGGTTTAGCAAATATGTGAATTGCAGAGGCGGTACCAGCTTCTGATTGGTCTAACAACCTGTCCATCTAACCAAGTTTTTTTTAAAACCCATAACACAGGACTTCAAGTAAAGTACTTCAGTCCCAGACAATAAAACCAAAACATCACAGGCTACACTTGTATTTCTTTTGCCTTTTAACAGTATACATGGTAAGGAGTAGTGGATAGATTGTAAATTCTGGTGAACAAAGAAAATATATGCTGGTGTGAAGCTTGCAAGAAAATTCAGTATGAAGAAAATGTTAATATTTGTTCTGAACATATGATCAGCTTCCCTTTTCTGTGAATTTACAGGTTTCAGGAATATCCTATACTCTCCATGGAACAGAATAATGGCTTAATTGTTCTTGGAAATGACAGCTTTACTTGGCTGTGAGTTTATGAGGCAGTAAATTTGCCTCATAACTTGCAGTGTTTATCCAACACATCTCTGTAATGCTGTGAACAATTTATTATTAAGTGTGTGAAGGGAAGTCAAATGATCATATAGGCACTCAAAAGAGTCTTGTTGTGAGGAAAAAAGGTATTCTCCCAGTAGTGCCTTTTTGGTCTCTCATTCTCTTCCCAGTTCCTTTCAAATACAGGTCCACTGATATCAGTGATGTAAGACATCAGATGGAGATGGCCGAATAGCTTGTATAACCAAGAAATATTTAATTTAAAGTTAATCTACAGGCTACATACTTTTAGTCATACATGGAGGTGATACTCAGAGAAAGAGCAAATTAGTCTGAATGACTGTGCTGAATTGGACTGAAGAGCCACCTAACCAAACCACAGATGTATGGATTATTTATATATATATATACACATACACATATATATATATATAAAATATATATATATAACTATATAAAATATATATAATTATAATTATCTATGTAAATATATATATAATTATAAAACAAGAATTCCCCTGAATTCATCTGAGTTTCCAGTACCATGGAACTTGCTGAATGAAAGAGCCTTAGGGATCAAATATTTTCTGAATGAGAAACGATGCCTTTTATTTTATTTATTTTTCTTTTAAGTGCGATTTGTCACACTTGTAACACTGAAAATGCTTATCCACTGTAGTTTTTAGGCTGTTTTTATAGTGGTTGCAAATGTGCAATATCATACATAACATCAGGGTCAGTAATTTCTTGGGCTGATACCTAAGTTCTGTGAAAATATGCATCTGTTCTCAGATTAATTAATTGTATGGAATGCATTGTATGCACTGCATGCGTAGTCATTCTCAGTGGTCCTAGTGTATGCTAATGCTCAATAAAGTATGTAAATCCATCCTGTGAAGTCTGGCTTCCCCTTGATATATACAAGCAGTGACTCCTAACACTTGTGTGAGCTAAGCCTTATTTATTGTTAACTGGAAAATAAATAGCTCAGCAACAAGGAAGTCCTCATTTGCCAGTAAAGCAATTTTGCATGGGAGCAAATAAACAAGTTAAATTAAAATAAAACCATTTCCCCCTTTAAATGCCCCAATCTTCCAGTGACATTTGTCCCTACAGCCCAGTTCCTGTACACTGGCATAGATACTGTAGATATATTCCTGGAACTATAACCAGATGTGAATAGTACCAGTGGTCTGCATGCAGACAGGAAGAAATGCAGTTTTCATCACTTCTTCACTCACATTTGTTGTCATTTCAGCCCTGAAACAGGCTGCTCATAGGAATTGCAGAAACCTGCTTCTCACCGCATTTATTATTACTTTTCTAGAGCTTCTATCGTTTAAGTGGTGTCTCTAGGAAGTTAAAAGAAGCTAGAAAACTGTTGCATTGCCTATTGAAGTATGATATTCAGGGAGGTCAAGCATTCTGCAGCTGTGGCAGGGGATAGTGAGGTTTTTCTTGACTGTGAGATATTCTAAGTGGATTATTTTTGGTTTTAAGTTTCTTTAATCTAGTCATTCAAATCTATTGCTGGTAACATATTCTATGCACAGTGATATTTGGCTGAACATTCGCTTTATTACCTTTCATTGCTTCTGCGTTTGCTTTTTGGTTTTAGAGAAAAACTGCGATCAGTTAAAGAGAGGGAAAGAAGGGAGGAGATGGCAGCTGGGGGTGGCAGTGAATGTTTTCCAGCATGCTTTCCTCTAGCAGTACATACATCAAGCTTTGCTCAAAATTTGTGTTGTTACTGTTTTATCACCCTAAATAGGATAGAGGGGAGTCACATGTGCTTTTTCAGGTGCAGATGGTGTGGGATAGCTGGTTGCTCACCTGCTTGCAGGGAAATTGTTTGGTAACTCAATATTTCCTGCGTCTCAGAGAATAATGCACCCCGAATAACTCATCCTAGGTTTAAACTTAGGATCTTCCAAATAAGACTCTGCAGACATGTATGTAGTTTAGGTCAAACCAGACTTTCTTTCCAAAAAGCAGGTGATTTCTTCAGGGTCAGAATTATGGCAATCAACAAGCCTTGAGTGATACTGAGAAAGCAAAGCAAATTTTCTGGATAGCCAGGGAATGTCACAGCATGATTTGAAAAACTCTTTATAGAGGGATGCATCCTGATATTTTAATTATCCTATCTGGTAATGTAATCAAAAGCTAATTATGAATCATAGTTATTTTCAATGCTACACTGTGGAAAAGAATTGAGGGCAAAAAAATGAGGATGAAACAAATCATAGTCTCATCTGCTAAACCTCTGATTGAGCTGTCCTTCTGATCAATGTAGACTGCTGACTGACAGCTTTTTCTTTCAGTGCTGTCATTCTCATTATATGGTTATTTGTCTACTTCATCTAATAAGGGGTTATTCCTAAATTTAGGGGGAAATTTATGGACAAATTGGACTGAATCACTTTGAGTGGCTGCTTTTACAGCCTGCATTTCAACTGTACTCACAAACATGTCCCAATTGCTATTGCTATTTTGTATAGCTTCAACTTCATTTGCCCAGGAATTAACAGCAACGAAGCAGGAAAATCTTCATTCTGTATTTCATGACCTCTTCTCTGTAGATCCTGCCTACTTGCTGAGACCTTTATCCAGCAGTCACCAAGATCAGTGCTTTAAGCCTGCAATCCTGTACAAATGTACATGTCTTGAGCACTGGTGTTTGCATCCCTAATGGGGAGCAGGCTCTGTTCGAGATTTAGCATGCAGTGTGCAGAGCATGGCATCACCTCACTCGGCGAGGCTCACTGTCCTTGTGAGTTTTGTGTCTGCATTAGCTGCAAAAAGTACAGCAGCTGCCTTTTATCAGTGTGTCTGCATACAGTAAAAACTTTTAGATGAAGCCTCCATACTTTCACCTGTTCTTGAAACAATTAAAATATTTTTTTTCAAGTTTTTCCATTGACAATCTGCCGGAGTTTGCTTTCAAACTTTATTTTTATTATGTGTCAATAATCCATGGTTGCTAGTAGTCGTAGAAGGTTCAAATCAAATAGACAACCATAGCACATATCTGAGAGACATAAATACTAGTGCAGAAACATTTTTCCTCCTTGTCCAGAATGAAAAGGAACTAAGGTACAAGAATTTTATGAAGTGAATTATATGGTGTTTCCTAATGAAATCTGGCCAGCTAATTATCCCTTAGTCCATCTGTGCTTTCCAGGAGAAAAATAAAATTACGTTTGGGCAATGCACGCAACTGAAAACATATGAACAGCTATTTTCTAGTCTTTACTTTTCTTCTATTGTAGAATTGTGGTCAGAACTTGCAAATGGACAGTCCAAATGGACTCCAGCTTTCAGTTACCATGAAATCCCTTATACTACCCTCTAGAATTACAGGTATTGTCTAATACACGGCAAATTTTTAAAATGCACTCCACATCTTTGTCAGAAGAGACAATATTCTTCTTTTTATTGAAATATTAAAGGAGTATTTTTGTTCCAGGGAAGAGAATATTATTTTCTGATATAAAGTAGGCTTTGAGGCACGTTTCAGATTCAAAAAATATTGCAGTCTATGACAGTGATAAATGTATGACAGTGAGAGCTCATGGTTTACCTCAAGAACAGAATGAACACTGGACAGAAAACAAAAAAAAAAGGAAAAAAGGAGCTTTGCCTATCAGGCGCCTCTTTAAGCATGGAGATGATGATGACCTGTTCTATATTCAAGTTTCTAAAGAGCAAAAAAGAAAAAAGATGTATCCCAATATTTCTATTACATTTTCATTTATTCTGTTACCTTGGACTCAGGCTGAACTTGTAAACCACTTACAGAAAAGTTCATGTCTAAACTTTTTAAGGGTAGGTTGCTGAATTCTCATTCAACAGTCCTTCCCAGCAAAATGATCCTTTTCTTGTCGTACACTGAAAAAAGCAACTGTTAGGACAGATAACATTTTTAAAAAGTGGTATTGGTTAAGATTTCCCAGACCTCACTTGAGTAGGTCAATATCCTTAAATAAATATGTAATTATTCAGTTGTTATGAGCTTCAAGCCTGTCCTCTTAAAGACAAAAATTCTTCTTGGAAATGTATTTGGAATTAATCTCCTTTATGTTGCACAGATTTCGAGTATTTCACTTTCTCTGCTGTTTCTCAATTAATGTGTTTCAGTACAAAATATTTGCATAATCTAGGTTACTTATTTCATGGAATTTTTTTTTCTTTTTTTTTTGTGTTTAATTCTGAACCTAGGATATAAAAACAATCACTTAAATTAGTGACACTTATAAATAGCTGTGCATGAGTTCCTTCCTTCTACATTATAGAAATAGCAAACCCATGTAACAGAACCCATATGGAAACAGCTCGATGCCTGGTGCCTGCTACCTCTTCCTTACACGTTTTGTTTCACAGGTCGGCATCCTTTCATTAGATGATGAAAACTTTGCTTTCCTGGCACTTAGACTGAGAAGCTGATTTTTACAACGCAAACATCAAGGTCATGATACTTCAGGCATTTTTTGGACATGTCTTCAGTCAAGTATGGATTTTATACTTCGCTCAACTGTCTTGGTGCTTATTGACTTCCTTTCTGCCTGTTCCAATGACAGGCAGCTGGTATCATATTTCTGTAATTCTTTCATCATTAAAGAAACACAGAGGCTCAAGGATGTCTCCTCGCTCGGGGGAGGCATAAGAACAACTTTGCCACTATTGGCCCACGTAGAAAATAAGACAATTATTAGAAGTACACAGCTCCACAAGTTGTAGTTTCTTCTTTGAAATTTTCTTGGAGTAACAGAGAACATTTCCCTGCCTGAGGGTAAAATCTATTACTAAAGAAAAGAAGTCAATTTATATTCCTACATAAGGAGACTTATGAGCATCTAGCACCTGAGTATTAACAACATATGAACATACGTATGTGAATTTATGTGTATTTGTGTGTCTGGCTAACTCTGCACCTTCCTGGGGCAAGTTTTAAAAGGAAGATTCTTTTAAGTTTTTAACAATGATGATCTTACCAGATTCAGACCCAAAGAAGTTTGCGAGCAGACAGGGTGCTTAATCCCTCTGTTTCTAGAGTGAGGAAGACCATTGATGGTGCCATTTTTTTGGTGCGTGTTGATTCATTCGGCGGCACGTGTGCAACAGCCTCGCTGTTATGCAATGATCTGCCCACACCACAGCGTGTACCTTCCCATCTTGCCTGCCTCTCTCATCAGCCTTGCAATTAAAGTCTGGGCTGATCCTTTCTGGCAGCTCACCATCTGCAAAACGGGAAGAGCTGGCTTTGTTGTGATTTCACACTTCCCTTGATTAGGCTCGCTTATGTCTGAGAGCCTCCAGGAGGGCCACGGAGCACGCGGCGGCTGCGGCCACGCGCTCTGTGGGGACAGGCACGCAGAGAGGCAACGGTGGCAGGGAGCAATCTGGAGCACACGACAGCGCTGTCCGAAGCTGTTAGTTGCTTTTACACTTTAAAAGCTGCACATTACGAAATCAATGGTCTGGTTCCGAGGCAGACAGATCTGCCCTCCTAGAGGGAATCACGCATATTGTTTTATGACCTTGCAGCCTATTTCTGGGGAGATAAATGCAGTGGGAAGGGTGAGGATGCCTAAAGTTCTGCAAGCAGAAGTATCTCTTTTGAATGACAATGGTTAGAAAATCAAATTCCCTTTCATTGCTGGTGTTCCTATATATCACTTTCTCCTTCTCTGGCTGCAAGACCACAGAAAGGAGTTTATTATGTATTACGGTCAATGATCTGTCACTGTTACTTCTTGAGATTGGCAGCACTCAGAAGGGCTCCCGGTGAAGGTTTTTTCAAACCTTTTCACAGTCAGATCACACTTTTTAAAGGCTGGTAAGAAGCTATTGTGGCCATTCTGCTTGCCCTGTTCCTTCATATGAACCTCAGTAGGTAACCATAAAATCCCCTTTCCACCTCACAGCAACTCTATAAGTGATAACTGCCTGTAGAGAGCTATTGTTTTTTTTCAATTAAAGACACTGTGAAGTGAAATGAATATGGCTTCACTGTAGAAATGGCTCCATTTATTTCCAATATGAAAAAAAATAGACTGCATGTCTTATTTAAATGTTGTGTGGTTCTCTAATGCATACATAATCCTCTTTTTAGAATATGTAAACTAACAAACTTTTGATTCACTTAATTTCTCTGACAATAAATTTCCCTCAGCTGGATATGATTATGACAATTGCTTCTTTTCCCAGCTTGTTTTAACATTTTCTCCTTCTGTTGTGAATCTCCTTGGCTTAGTTGTCCTTGCTGATCATCATGAGCTTTTCCCAAGGGAACAAGAGGATTCCTTTTTAACAACATGACTTATATAGTGAGTTTTTCCACAATTAATGCACTAGAGCAACTCATTAATCCATTTGTGTCTTTTGGGAAGACACGGGCTACCCACAGTCTTTGTCTGTATCTCTGTCTCAGCCCATCAGACTGCAGATCAGTTTCAGGAAGATTGAATGCAGAAACAGTATTTTCCATATCAAGAATGTGGTTTTGTTCCAAACACATGGAATGCCTGAAGTTGTGGTTGAGAAGCCCACAAATCAGAGCTCTGATTTGCCATCATAGTATGTTCTCAAGAAATTTTTAAGTCTCCAGTTATTTCCAAAGTTGCCGGGACGTTACTGTCATCCAGCAGCTTGCCATCTTCTTACCTTAATTTCTAATATTGCCTGGAACTGTGGATTTCCCTGTGCATGCAATCCTTTTATGACTCTAGCACATGTTTAATATTTGATGCTTCTATCATTACTGGCGCTGCTCTGAAGGCTGCTGGGGATTACACCCTTAAAATGTTAGTACAGCAAGTTTCCCATTTGAGTTAAAAAAATTATTTTTGTGGGGATCAAAGTAAAAAAAAAATTACTGAAGCTCCACAGAAAATGGTTCAGAAAAAAATGTGGAAATTTTGCAAGTGATCTGGAGACTAGATTTGACATTAATAACTGGTACTTTTCATCTTGACACCATTTTTAAAAGGCATAATAATGTGAAACATTTTAATTATATCAAATTGAAATGTAACTTGATGACTGTAAATGAATATGGTAAATAGATGTGATCAGTATTCTGTAGTGATTCATTATTGAGTTATGCCATGTAAAACAAACATAATAACTCACAACTAACAAGTATTTTCTTAATACTTGCATTTTTTTTCTGCATTGTACTCAAGCCATTGTTTTCCTCTTGAATCCCAGGAAATTCTGTATAAAGGTATTTGTGAGGTATTTGTGTGTACTTCCACATACTGGGTGAGAGATGCTCATCATCATAACAAAAATTATGTACTCATGAAGTGATCACCTGGAGATAAACTGACATACGCCCCAAATGCTTGACTTATTGGTGCCATTCTTGTTAAAAAAGCAAAATTTCTGAATGTTTATTGATAATAACATCTATGCACCCGTGAGACTGTGACTGTAATTTGTGAGTCACTTCAAATGTTCAAGGTGCCTTTATTAATTTGGAGGCTGCCTAAGGAAGGTTGTCACTTTTAACTTCAGCAATTAACAACTAATTCAGGACCATAAAAAGTTCCAGCAGTATAGGGACAACTTTAATCAGGACCCTAGTATATAAAAACACAAAAGGAGAACAATTTTTATTATCCCACCTCTAAGTAGCCGGTGGAATCAACCATTTTCAAAATACACTTTGCGCTTGTGTCTTCATTATTTTTGTGAAAGTGAGAGAGCATCAGAAACCCTGCTAATGCCAAAAGTTAGTCTCAAGTTTAAAGTTATTAATCCATAATCTAAGCATGGGAGAATCTATGCCAGAAAAAAAACCCAAAACAAACAGCACAAAGAGAAGAAAAATTATTTTGAAATACAAGCCCCAGCAAAAGGGTGTTTTCAGTAGGGTGGAAAAGAAGGGATAATTCCACAACAGGGATAATTCCACAACCCAGTCACATGGGTTTTTCATTATGTGAAATTTTCGTCATTGCTTAATAGGGTTATTTGTGAGAAGCAAATTTCCAGGAGAAGATCTGGATTTTTTTTGTTTTGCTTTTTTAGATTTAGAAAGGATTGTTCCAAGAGAGAAACAATTTATAAATCTTCTGCAGCTTTAAAAACTGCTGTGCACAGAATTGACATGGACTTGATTTTCAAGCTGGATAATATAAGCTGATTGAGATAACATAACTGTGTTTTACTTTTCAGCTGTAATGAAGAGAAAGGATTTAGAAGTCAGTTCTGGCATCTCTTTAATATTTTCCAGAACCACTTAATCTTTCTTGTAATGTAATCACTGCCTACTTTCCTCCTGAACAGATTTCCTTTACTCTTGCTTTGTCTCACTATGTCATAGAAAACTTCAGTCTTTTAGGGATAACAACTACACCATGAGTTCAATGGCCTTTCTGTTTAAGGTGGAACCTAGAATCTTGCTCAGGGTGCAGAATCCTTTGTCAGGGCCATACAGAGACATCCACCACTCTGGTGGTCTTTAGCCTGGGGAAGATTTCTTTTGTCAGTTTGATTTCAGCACAGTTTAGAGCCTGTTTAGTAGATTGTGTCTGTCCTGTAACAGAATTACTGAAGACTCAAATTCTGATCATTTCTCTCTGAGTCTTACAATCCATTGATCCATTGATCTAGGTCTTAAACAGGTTTTTTTTTAGCAATGAACTTTGACTGTACGCTTCACTAGGTGCATCAGTGTGAGAACACAACTGACTTCCATAACTGCTGCACTGAAAGGAGCAGTGTAGCAGCTGGGGTGGAGCTGCTGGTGAGGCTGAGTGCAGACATGATGCTCACCAAAAAATTATTAGTTGAGAAACTAAACATAAAGGACACCTAAAATAGCCAAAAGTCAGAGGAAGGTTCAAAGTCCAGGCACAGAGAAGAACAAGGACAAGACTTCATGAACTGAAGCAAGAGACAGAAGCAGCAATTTAAGATGAGAAAGAAAACTAAACTGGAAAAAGGAACTCAGGATGGTAGAAGGGAATTGGACAGAGCTATGTAGAAACACAGGGCAGGAGGAGATATCATAATGCTCGCTCTAGAGGAACAAGCAGGAACAGGAAATCAGTAGGCATGTGGTCCTGGGACAGTGGTATCTCCTCCTGCAAATCTTGCTTCCCCTAATTTATCAGAACTGTATGGATACGACTTGCAAATTATGAGGTTCCTCCTGAGTTCAGAAGTGTGTCTGTAAATACTATCTGCTCGTTTTTCAGATGCATTGTGAAAATGATATAATTAATATTAATGAAGCAATCAGGATATTCCGTGAGTCTGAGTTTTGTGGTTCTGGAATGTTGTACTGAAAAGCACCACAGAAATAACTGTGGCAAAAGCAATGACAGTTTTCAGGGCTGGATTTGATGTAGTAAATAAAGCACTTCAAACAAGGCGAGCGCAAAATATTGACTACTTGCTCAGTAAGTGAGCCACATCCATATTGTGCCCCAAGGCAAGCATTCTGTTGGAAAAGCAGTGTGTGCTCATGTAATTAGAGTATCTCATAATACACCCAAACAAAGGGCTCAGATAAAACTGACACTCCAGACTCCAATCTGGTATTTCATATTTCATAACTTTGGAGTTCTTGACTTTACAGCTCTAAAAATGCCATTTATAACACTATGCACTGCACACAGTGAAGCACCTGGATGCCTGGAGTGGTTGCAGCTCCCTATGGCTTCTCCTTAAAGGAGTGCATGTGCTGTAGAATTAGTTTTAAAAGTCTTGTGAGGCTGAAATAAATTGGCACAGTTCTTTTACACAAAATAGGGAGCCTCTCAAGTTTTCTTCCCCATCTTTTGAGCGGGGCAGCAAGACTTAGCAGATTAGCAGCCATTTGAATTATCTACTTGTTTTTCTATTAAATAGTCTGCAAGTATGGTAATAAAATCCCTAGTAAAACTAAATAATAGTTTGCATTTTTATATGTACTAAAACTATCCAATTTAAATAAATAAGTGAAAAAATAGTGAAAGCCTGGACTGGAAAATGTGGGTGCTTACATTGTGTGCTATTTTGCTTTGTGCCAATGAGACTCCCAGGAAATTATTTTCTTGACATTTTAATGTAAAGATCACATGACCTCTAGCATTAATTATTTCCATGAGCTAGTTAGCAAATGAGTCCTTCAGGGCCCATGACATCTAAAAGTAAATTAATCCTCCGAGTTTTACATGATTGTTGGATAACATTTTTGCTGGTCCATTTGTACTGGAAGAGCTGTTCTTCTCCAGTTTTTACAGGGAAAGGTTTTAAAACTTCTCTGCAACCCTATTGGCCTTGTGATCAACTTGCAATTAAACATAAGGACCATCTCTTGACAGAAAGAGTCTCCTTAATGTCTGCTTGCTGAAACTCACTAAAGCAAGAGAGCATGACACAAGCTTGCAGGATATGTTGATTTCTTTTTGCAATTTTCATAAAGCATAAAAGCAGAAGAATTGAGATAATACGGTGGGGAAAATGTGAGTGAATTGGGAAAACATTATTTTGTATACAATTTTTTCTATATCTGACAGTAAAAGCAACATTGTCACTTTTATACTCTGATAAAACAACGATTTAATCACAGGAATTGTAGGAGAAGGAGTAAAAAAAAAAAAAGACCATAGTTGCAAAAAATTGTGACAAAGGCTGAAAGATGCATTAAATGGCGTAAAGGAACACATGCCTTGGAATGTCTGGATGATAATGTATTACTTGTGATTCCTGTCAAAATTCTCTGGATGGTCCGTCCCCAGAGTCTGGGGTGTTTGGGGGAGTTCATTTTTCATCCTAGCCAATAATTTATGGGCATTTTTTAGCTCATCTTGTGTGAAGAATCTTATGCCAGCGTTCAAATGGATGCAACAGAGACTTGCCCTCTAGAGTATCCTTTGAGAACAGGCAGGAGAATGTCATCGGTTCAGTTCTGTGTGCCTGCATTATTTCTATTGAGTCCTGCTTAACTCTTACTGACTGTGCTGCTTTTTGCTGCTTTTTTTGCTTCATACCACTTCGCAGCACTTTTAGACAGCAACAGCAAAACTTTAGCAAAGTCCTAACTTCCAGGAACAGTTAGTAAGGAAAAATGACGGCTCAGTGGGTCAGAGATGGGAGGATATGGACCACCTGGATTCCAGTTTGCCAGTTCAATTCTCACCCAGCTTGATTGCATTGGAAAGATATTGCTGTCTGTGGGCTCTTTGACTTGTGTACAGCAACTTAATACACTCCAGCCACTACTGAGTTTTCATGCAACACCAGAGAATGCTATATTTGGAGTTAATTGGAAGTTTTGGCAGGCTGGCCAAAGTTGTGAAGAAAATGAGCTATTCCTTAAACTCAGCAATTAGAAAAGGCCCAGTTGTTGCCTAATGGCACATTGTTTTAGGGAAACAAGGATAAAAAAATGAGATTATTATTTTGTTACCTTGAGTATACTTGGATTATTGTAAAAATTCCGTTGGCTTTTGTTCTCGTAGTACTCTGCTTTCAGTTGGGATCCAGACTCTCTCTCCAAGCACCATCAACTCTGACTGTCTGCACCATGCTGAAGATCTCCTGCAAAAGGAATCAGTTTCCATTCTTCCAATTTATTCCACGTGTTTCTTTTCCTACCTGCTATCACCGCACAAGAAACAAAGGCATGTCTGATAGCTCGTTTTGCACTTACTGCTCGGTACAACACCTCCTGTAGGGTAACCCTGACTTTTCCCTTCAAATAAAATCTCTGAGAAGACTCCTAACAGGTAACAGTAAGGATGCACGACTATTTCAGCTTCAAAACATTTATGTAACCTTCCAGGTTGGTCTGCACGTTGGTGCAGATATAATTCTTGCTGCTGCACTTTGACAATCTTCGTTGGAGAGGTGGGGTGGTTCTTGACTACCATGGCTAGGAAGGCCCAAGTAGAGTGCAAGAGAATTAATGTAAAAAACCCTGACACATGAATAGTCTCAGGAACAGGCAAAATGCACCACCATTGATCAGCTACATTGACAACTTGTGAATATTTAACTGGGTGATGCCACAAATACTGTGACAGTTTATCACAGTAACTGCAGATATTGGCTTGACTGGGAAAGTTTTTACAGGCCATTGAAATTACTGCATGATCTCTGCATCACATTTCTCTTCATTTTATCCTGTTTTCATCGCCCACCTCATTGCTGACCCTGCATTTGTTGTCCATCTCCTTGAATATCCTTGTTGCTACGAGAACACTCAGTAACTGAAGGGATGAAGCCTCACAGCAATACAGATAGATCTTGTTCTCTTTCCTTACTTCTCCATGTGTCCATTGGTACACTGTTTCACTGGAAGTAAACACAGGAATAATTCCAAGGCTACGCCTAACATGGGATTATATGGGCAATGACTGCTGCTTGTGCTGCAGGAAGCTAAGAGTTGCTTTTCACTGCTCTTCTCTGCATCAGCACTGGGCTCTCTGCAGGGGTCTGTGTATCAGTTTGCACGGGGAAATCAAATGCTTCAAAGCAGTGTTGTCCACAAAAAAGAAAGTTCACTATTTATGTAACACTGCCTATGACCACAGGTCTGGAAAGTACCCTCCAAGATTGTTGTACAAACAATGTTAAGCTCACTGGAGCATGGACATTCCATGTTATCCTAAGTCTTAAGGGTTAGAAAAAAGTGCAGCCAGCCTTCGCTTTTGGTCTGACCTGTGTTGTTAGTGATACTTCTGCCACATCAGTAGATGGACTAATTTCTTCATTAGACTACTCATAAATAATTACAGGTCACTTCTTGTAAAGTCTGTGCTTTTGCACAAAGTGCATTAGCCAGGAATCATTGTTGCTCCGAGACACAGGGTAACAGATGGCTACAGCAATAGTAGGAATGACTGTCTCTTGCCTCAGCAGCCTGAATGTCTAGTCAGTCAAGAAAATTAGTTTGTTGTGCTCCTGATTTATTTGAACTTTGCCTATTTCAACTCCAAAATGCACATGAATATTAAGTTTTAAATACAGTTCTTACATTTGTTCATTTGAAAGAAAAGGGATTATTTCTATAAAGAAACACATTACAATTTCCACACCTAACTTATAAAGCTGGACTGATAAATACTTACTCTTTCTCTCTGTTTGCAAAAAAAGATACTGTAGAGTGCAAAAGGAGTCTGTCTAAGAAGTTATTTGGAAATATTCAAATTTAATCTCTTACTCTGGGTTCAAGGCTTAACTCTGAAGTTATATTGGTGTTATTATCTTTTCATGACCTTATTAAGTTCAGTAGATTTACCTGGGCTTCAGAATGCAGTTTTATGGACATATCTTATATAGTATGGGTACCTCCTCTTGATGAAGCCAGCCACCTGGGTGTATTGCTGTATTATGGCTCCTCGGTTACCATGCCAAGGGGCAGATGGACAGCACGCAAGATAAACATTGGGGTTTGGTGAGACAGAGAGCAGCTTCAGTGCATCTTCTGGGGCGTTTCTCATCTGATAAAAAACAAAGCCCCTATAACAACAACTTCCTCTGCTCCCAGGCCAGGCTTTGCTTCTGATGGTATAAAAGGCTCTAGTTGCTGTCCTTTAATCTTGGAGCATGAAAAATACAAGCCTTCATTTTGTTGCTCCTTGTTCTGAAGCAGATGCCAACTTCACAGCCAGCCTTTCTTAGCATCAGTGTGCTCGCAACAGAGACTTTCATTTTTTTCCCTTAGAATTACACTCTTTTTAAAAACAAACAAACAAACTAACGTCTTCAAAGGACTACATAGATCAGCTTGTAGAGAATACATAGTACATAGTGGTAACTGACATTTCCATAGAAGAGAGGCTCATTTTTCATTGAGTTCTCTACAGTGAATAAAAGCACACAGAGTCAGAGGTAATGGCACAAGGAATGTCAGCTTTTCACAGTTTTTCCCAGGTGTAATAACAATATATATTGCGGAGAGCAGGCCTGATAGTGTTAAATGTCCAGACAGCTCACCAGAAAAGATTCATTACGTTATTACACCTTGATTCATAAGGTAAGAACAACCTGTAAAGAGGAAGATACAATTTCTCCCTGACTCCATGTTGGCTGTGCTTATCCTAACATCTTTAATGCCATACATCTTCCATACAAAATTCCAAGGCAGCCCAGCCTGCAATAGCACAGGAGTTTGTGTCAGCTCACTGAGGGAAGGCAGCCTCTCTGCTCCTCCCAAAAGAGTGATCATTTTATCAGGCACATTGAAGCTTAGAAATTCCAAGTTGCAATATAAACAATTGTTATGATTCCCAACCCAGCTGGTGCTGTCAGGGATAAAAACCTGCAGTCATTTGAATGCAGCAGGATAAACACACTAGAACACTAATTTGTTCAGCTACCGTTCCAGCTTGTTACCCAGCTTTGGCAGATATAAGTGCTTAATTACAGTAGTGATGTCCACAAGTATCACAGAAGATGGTTTATCAGGTGTTCATAATACCAACAAACATCAAGCTGAAGTACAATAAGCAACAAGTCAGCCCTCTAAAATTATGTGCATAATATTGTAAAACGCCGTCAGAAATAAAATTCTTTTTCATAGGCAAGCGGCGGGTTTCATTCTGGTGGTTGGATTATGGCCAGTTTATGATGGGACCTGTGCAAGACTGATGGGACCTGTGTGGTTTCTGCTCTGCTCTCCCTTGGCAATTTCTTCAAAGGAAAGAAGCCAAGAGTTTGTAAGCCCATAGCCCTTTTGTTTCAGAGAATTCAGAATAAAATCAAATTGTAATTAAAGCAAGCTCTGAAATTTCTAGATGCTTCATGAAGCTCAATATGTTATTGCATTTAATCAGATATTATTGATTATTATATAATTATTTAAAGCTAAGGAACAGGGCTATTTGAGCAGTGACTTTGCAATGGAGATATGACATGGTAGAAGCCTTCCTTCCATTTTTACACTGAGCTACGCGTTGTCAGCACCCTTCAAAAGAGCTACTGAATGGTTTTCTCAAAGAGAATAGATGTGTACTTCATAAATGTAGGTAAGCCAGTTTCTCAGTCCCTCCTCTTCTAAGACTTGAACACACTTGTAATTTATTAACAGGTTAGAAGGAGAAAATTTATAACTATTGACTTTGGCTGTCCAGGAACAGTGCCCCTTCCATCTTATTTTCATCCCCCCTTCCCCACTTCCCAGTGACAAGTTTTGGTTGCAAATCTTGATGGAAGAGACTGCAATCTCCCTCCTGCCATCCCCTAGCAGGAAGAGACTTTGCAGTTGACATCCAAGTGCTGCAGCATTAATACTTTGATTACAAAGTAGTTTCTGTGTTACCTCGCTGTGAATGCAAGAAACCGTGGCACAAGTTGGGCAGCATGAATAATCCATGGTCAACAAGTCAGTGAAAGACAACTTGCAAGGCCACTCTTCAACTTATCAATAAATAAGTGTAATTCCTTTGAAATTCATTGGAGACATAGCCATGAGTATCCTTGATTACCATCAACTTATTAACTCTTTTCAACTAATTAAATGATATCTGTAAAAAATTTAAAAAGACCAAAACAAAATCAAGACTTTAAAGTCTGGGAATGAGTAGTGCAGTTCAATTTTTCTTTTGCTATGCTGTCATTTTACTAGAACCCAGATAACAAAACATGGGTATGCACATAAAATGTGTGAGCATGCAATTAAAATATTGAAAAATGTTTATATTTAGGAGATCTGGAGGAGTGAAGAAGCAGACAGTTTTTCCAATGAAGTATTCTTCTGCAATGTATGAATGCTAGGTGCTGACATGCTTATATATATTAAAATTTTAAATTATGAAATTAATGTAAACTTATGCAATCGAGACCTTTGTGTAGACTTTGGAAAAAAAAGAAAGAAACAATTTTGACTGAGTAAATATAAAGAAATTTAACCTGTGACACTAAAAATGGGTGACACTGAAAAGCTCTGTCTACTTAATTCACATAGAGTTGGGTGAGGTAATTAAGACTTTGAAAAACCCACTAGCTGCCTATTTTCAATTTCAGACAATTTAAAATTCAGAACATCCTTTGTAGTTATGATTTGGAATCCTCAGGATGTGGTGTTGGTAATGAACTAATTTTCAAGGTCTAATTATACCTGAAAAAATCTTAGCCTGAGACGAAAAAAGGATTTAAGTGAAGTTAAATTGACAACATGTTACACACAGCTTGGGTACTAGTCATTAGAGCCCAAGAAAATAAAGAGGAAATGTTGCTGTATCCATTCTGAGCTGGATTTTGGTACATGCCTGAAAATATAAATTTCAGTGCAAGTGTGTTTTTTATTTATCTCTGGGCAGACAGACAGCCCTAAATCAGTGCATCACTTAATTCTCACTTGTACTCTGTCTTCAGAATTATAGGTGGCACTTCATAGTGGGTGTCCTCTGATTGGGGGTGAACTCCCACACCTCAGGTATCCCTTGTTCGTTGTGAAATGGGACTTAGGTAAAATTCTCCTCTACTGTAAGCAACACTAATTATCAAAGTCGTGTTTGCTTTGAAAATGTATCCAAACCAGGGTACAGCTTGTCTCAGCTGAAAGAAGCAGGGCATTTTAAGCACTGCGAAATAAAAGATAATTTTATCCTTTAGACCTTAAGCACAGGTGTGAGCACAGGTTACAGCCTATGACTGTTAAGGACAGAGAAAGGCTCTTTCCACACCATTAGGCTGAAAATGGGGACTGTGGTTAGGGAAAAAACAGTCATATGGCACAGTTTGTAGCTCTGCAGTACTCCTATTTCCAGGGGAATAGTAGTCTTGAAAGATGGGGTTTTTTTTACCAGGAGTATTGATATCCTGCAAATTATGATGCCCTTATTGTTGACAGAGATTTCCTTTCAATGCACTTTATCAATTAACAAGCAGAGGAACACTCCAGGAACACAGACCATGTGTTATCTAAATACAGAGAGAGAGAGAATTCTGGCTTCCTTCTGATGATTTTCTGTGCATTCAGAATAGCTTTTTGTTGTTTGATTTTTTTTTTAAACATACATTTGCACAAAATAATCTGAAGCAGAACAAAACAATTATGTGGCAAAGTTAATCTCATCTAATACTCACATTAATGACCTATTTTTAGACAAAACACTGATTATTATAGTACCTCTCCTGTAAAGTCTTCTTTTATGATTATGTGAATGGGTCTTTCAAAACAAGCTGAAACTGCCTGCATTTGGCACAATACAGTAATTTTGATTGCCTTTCTTTTGTTCCCCCCAAGAGCTATTTTTCATTTCTGCTTGAGACTAAGAAACTCCTTTTATTTTAATCTGATTTTTTTTTTTCTGGGATAGAAACAATCAATAAGGAACCTGCCTCAATACCAGAAGAGAATGACCTTTGCATTCTCAGCTGATGATACTGCAGAAAGGTTTGACTCTGGTGTCAGGCTATTATTTCTCCACATTTTCCAACTATGTGGAATTTTCCTAATACAGATATAAATAAAATTAAATGAAAGTAGTTTGTTATAAATGAGCACAGATGTGTATAGTTCTGCTTGAATGACAATATTTTCCTTCACCGAACATTATTTAGAGAGTCATTACAGGGTTTACCTGGAACAATTTTAAATGTAGGGAATGACTTGACAACTTGTGAGCAGGGGTTTGGAGCAGTATTGCTTCTGTGTTTTGGTGAGATATAAAATAACTGCACTCTTATCTGAGCCTTTCTGAACCAAATAGATCCATGTACACCTTATAGATCCTTTCATCACTAATGATATATGTTGCTGAGTTTAAATCTTCGCTTCATTCATTCCTGTCAGATGTGTTCTTATGTTTCTATTCCCCAGCTTTGGGGAGCTGCAGAAATGTCTGGAATAATATGATAACTGAGACCTTGTGCAGGCTTCTTGTGGCACTGCTGGAGTTCACTCCTAGACCATTTAACTATTTTCCTTCAATTTATTTCTTAATCATTTTAATTATGCTTCATTACATCCCCAAAATTGCCAAATGCTAAGGTTTTTCATGGGGTCATTCATTTTAGCAAGCTGAGCACTGCACATACTGCAGCAAAAGCTGAACACCAGGCAGTTTTACATTAATCATAAATTTTTGCTTAAAAACTGCAAGGAAAATGTACATTCTTATCAGTTATGGCAAGCACTTCCAAGTAATTTTGTAACAATCTGCCTGGATCAATTGTATTTCTTCCTAGCTGCCCTAGCAGCACCACAACACTATGAACCCGGGAAAGTTCTGTTTCCTGAAGAAATGACCTCTATCCCTGTGGCAGACACACCACTGTGGCACTGCAGCAGCATCACCATCCATTCCAGAACCACAGGGCTTCAGGAAACCTTAAGGACAGCCCGTGGAAATACTGCAATGTTGATTTTATTTCACTGTTTTGTGGGAAGCCACCAGCTCATTCTGAGTTGGGAGAGAGTTTTTATGCACTAAAACTTATGGAGGCCAATGTTTGCTGTGAGTTCTCTTGATGACGAGACAGATTGGGCTCTTGTCTGTAAATTGGAGGCTCAACTATCAGAAAAGACTCTCAGCCAACTAAAGGTGGTAGAAAGCTCTGCTTGTAGAGTCCTCCTAGACAAGTCAGTGTCAGCAAAGCCGAGCGTAGCTGGCTGCAAATTGTTTATAATATTATTGTCTACTACAAGAGCAAATTGTGACTAAATCAGGATACCATAGTTATCCTTACTGGAGCTACTCACATAGCTAGATGTAGAATTTCTATGCAGTCAGAGGAAGTCTTGATGTATGGAGGTCTGATTTAGCATTATTACCCTTTGCAAGTGTTCCTCTTAGAAGACCAAAAGATCAGTCAATCTAGACTGGCAAAACTTTGTTGTTTTCCTTTGTTAAATTAAATATGGAGGTCAATTAAAGCATGTCTCAAGCCACCTCTTGTGACAAGTTGGGGAAAATACTACTTGGATGTAAACCAAGTTTATTTCTCTGCACAGAAGTAAGGAAATCAACCAAGGGGAAAAAAAAGATTCTACAACTGTAATTGGAAAAGGACTATGAAAGCAAAGGGTCGTATTCATCTCATATTTAGTAAAAATAATGTGATGAAACAGTTCTTCAGCAGGTGTCTGTCTGTCTGTATTGTTAAAGGGAAAGAAGTCAGGATGAGCACCTTGAACAAGACACATGGATTTGTTGTAAATAAAGTAAATCCAGTAGTTTGTGTCAGCATTTTGAAAATATAATGGGTTTTGTCCCTTTATTTTTCAATACTATATTAGGTGATATTTTTTGCTTGTGTTGTAAATACTATAATAAAAAAGGAGGAATATCTAATCCTATAGTAAAAAATCCTTATTAATATTAGGAACTGCTAGATCTTGTACTCTTTTAAGTCTCCTTATGTGTTTGTATTTGGACTGCAAGTCTGGATCCTGATACAGTGTCAAGATTGAAGTCTGTATTCCTAACAGCCTTTCTTACCTTTAGCCAATGATCATGACTTTTAAGATCACTACACTTTGCTGAATACACATTAATAAAAAAATAGATCTGTTTTTGCTCCAAAAACAAACTCTTACATTTATTGACAAATTTTGCCAATTTTATATATTTGTTCATGATTTGCTTTGCAGTTATTTTGTCGAATTGAAGTGTGTGCAAAAAATAAAGTGTGTAATAGGGAAAGCAGCTGTAAAAGCTTCAGACCTGTGATGGGGAAAAGAGTGGGCTCTTTAACATTGCCTCCAGAATGTGAGAGCCAAATGTATAAATCACCGATATAATCCCAATATTGGGTTCAGCTGAATGCTGAAACATTTTAAAGATTTAAAAGCAACAATTAAAAGACTCTCCTCTTGAGTCATCTGAAAAAGAGACAAAAGAAACCACTTTTACATGCACTTTGTATGACTATTATGTACATAAATATTTTGTATATGTGCATAGCACACCACAACTTTTGCCAGCAGGTCTTTCCCTAACTTTTACTGCCGAGCACAGTTTACCAGAAAGAGAAACACTTGTGACAGCAGTGCTCTAGGAATTATCACACTGACATGGTTTCCATGGAATGACTTTCTGGCAAGGGTGTGTTTGGTTACTGCGAAGAGTGGCAGCCCTTGTTTTATGTTCCCTCACTCACCCTTCCTTTAAATGGGCTGTAGCACAGAAATCTTTCCAGCTGTGAGGATGATCCTGATGGATGACCGTGAGCAGTTGTTGCAGTTTTGCCTGCATCATCTCTGCCACACAGCATTAGCATGAGACCATCTTCCTTTGGAAGCTGCCACTTCACTGTTTGTTCATGGGTCTGTAGCACTTGTGCAGGGCAGCATTTCCTTAATCCGAAGGACCTCACTGAGACATTGTTGCATATGTGTAATTTTGCTTTAAAAAAAGAAAAAGAAATATTTTCCTTCCTGAAAGAAAACATATTTAAGACTATAATAATAATCTCTTTTCCTAGCCTGGCCCTGTTCACGCAGTCACACTGGAGCAAATGCCATTAATTCATACGTTTGGCTGTCTTGCATGATTATACAATGCCTAGCAATATTAGCTTTCAATTCTGAGTGATACTTTTAGAAACAATTGCAGTGTATCACTAATATTCTTCCTCTGCAAAATGTCTAGGAAAGTTTCCTAAAAACATATGCTACAAACACGTCTCTTGGGGTTAAGAAATAGACCATTAATATATAATGTATGCGTGTTGACTCATTAACACAATGCAGACTTTTGCATAGCAGGTGCAGATTCCACCCACTTTAAATTTTATCAAGCATATAGTTGATACTAATGAATTCACTTTCAGATGATATAAAGTGTATTCCTTGACTTCTAGTTATTTCTGTAGTCATGGTGTATAAAATTATATAATTAAAATGTTTTATTTATGGCTATAGAAAATTATAGTAATACTGTTACATGAACAAAATTAATGTGGGTTTCTTTCTTTTTTTTTAAAATTACTTTTAAATCAATGTAGTGCTTGTCAGGTGTATCAGGCAGGCAGCTCCAGAAGCTCTGAACAGAGGAGCCGTGGGCTGTGGGCTTTTGCAGGGATCATTAGGATTTTATTGGGCTTACCAGGTTTTCAATGGGCTCTCTCATCAAGACGGAGCCAGGGCCAGTGCCCCTGTGTGACAGGGACAGTTGTGAGCACGGTGGGATGACGTGACAATGGTGTCACAAGATCTGCTGCACCTCTCAGGTTTGAAGATCTCATCTGAAGAAACAAATGCAGCCTTGAAATTGAGAGGACAAGTAAAGCCCAATGGACAAGGGACAGGATCTGGACTCAGAAATGCAGCGTGCTGACCCCACACGTGCTCTGTAATCAGTACATCACCGATGCTGGGGATTTAGGTGGGGATTTAGGAGATCCATGGGCTTTATTCGGGCCATTTGCTCAGAGATCATTTTCACTGGGAACAAATGTCGAACTGAGTTGTGCTCGTGAATTGTTCATTTCTGATTCAGTTCGTTTCTGAGCCTAATCACATTAGGAAGACAGTTCATGCTGATGTTCAGCTTCTATTTTTTCTGTGAAAGGCTCAAACACCGGGTGCAAAAAAACTTGTGCTGGACTTAGTTGGTTATTTAAGAAATTTTGTACCTGTACGTCATGCAGGTATAAAAAGGAATAACCCTGTAGGGCTCAACTTTGTGAATATTCCTAAGCTTAAAAATATCTTTATTGATAAACTAGAAATTTCCAAAATGTTTACAGCTAATTTAGGACTGAAACTCTCAACCCCAATGCTGAAACTACTGTTTGAGACCTATTCATGGATATTATGTTTCTGCTGCATATTCATGAAAACTCTTCATTTGCATATAATAGCTAACTAATAAAAATAATATGCTCACAGTACTAAAGAAAGAGATTACTCTGTTCATTTCCAGAGTGTGTGTATCTCCTATTGCTTCTTATGGATGTTTTTTATTGGTCTGTATATGACATTCAAAGAAATAAACTGCAACATTGCTTTTAATGCGGTAAAGTCACAGAAAATAGTTGGTTAAGTTTCTAATAACACCATATTTCTAATAACTTTTGCACTAATGAATTAATTGAAATTAAGGTGTTGACATGTTTCCTATTTTAAATATTTAATATATCAGATTTTATTAACACACTGGTCAATACAAGCGATGCTTATAGATTATTTATAAATAAGCTTAAACCTTTAATTTTTGTTAACTTTTCATAAGATATAGAAAATAGTTTGTAATTTCATGAGAAACTGCAATTTTTTTTTTGTATTATCAACAGATATTTACTTTAGAGGTGATTATTCACTGTTCGCTGGGTCCTGCATATACATTACAGGAGCTTCATTTTGTTGTTATATTTGTACTCCAGCTGTTTTCAGATTATTACTCTACTGAATATTTAAATATTAATTCTCAAGTAATGACCAATCTGGAAATATAATGCCATATAAAGGAAATTGGCTACATTTGACATAATTTCAGTCCAGTAGCCACACATGCTTACTCCCAGATTAAGGATATCTCCCAAAATTTTGTTCTAGAGCCTAGACATCCCTACTTTTGAGGACATGCTGGAAATCAGGGAAAGACCACCACAGATATCTCATTGATTTCTGGTCATTTGCTCTCACTTCCAACCCCTTTTATTTTTGAACAGCTGTAATAGACAGAAAGCTCTGTGTGGTCATTTATAGAATGTGTGTCATTGTGCTACAATAAATCATGATGCTGAGCTGCTGCACTGGTGTGTTTTTGATTCTCTGAGAAAAATAGAAGCATTCCAAAGTCCTCTTGGGTCTGACTACAAAATATTTTCTCTTTTAATTTTCCTGCTGATTTCAGGGGGAGGCTTGGTTGAAGAAGATTGGCAAAATCTGATGCTTAATAAGATTAAACTTCAAAGACTAATTAGGCTCAATTGCAAATACTTTCATGGCTGATCATCACTAGTTGAGGCATGTCTAGCTGACAAGCATTTCCAGAGTGACAAGATTTACTTATCCCAGGTGACCTTCAACAGAAACACAAATGCAATTTCGTCCACACAAAAAGGCAGATGTTTTATTGATTTTTTTTTTGCAACTGAGATGCACGTCGCTATCCCCCAAAATGAGCTATGATTTTTTCTAACTATTATGCCTAAAAAGAAGATGAGGATAATAAATATTAAAAAAACCCAACAAAGCAACAAGAAAAGCACTGGCACAGCACACCTCTACCTGTTGGCATGATCCTCCTGCTCCTGATGTGAAATGCCTTTTTCTAGCCCTTTTTTGACCATAATTGTGCTTCACTGAGTGAAATGGAGCAATGCTGAGTGGAGCACAGGACGCATTTGAAACCGTGAACTGCTGCCCCCATGGATGCAGCAAAACTCTGACAATGCTGCAGTTCCCAGGTTTTGATTAATTTTTGAGCTCTGAGGAAGATGCTGTCTTGTGCTATGGCTGGTTACTGATAAGCAGCTGATAAATGGTTATTTGTATCCAGGCAAAATAGAACAACTGAGTACTAATATGAGAGTGGACAGGGCGCTCACAATGAAGAACATTTCTTTTAAGAATAAAAAAGAAACTTAGTATTCAGAAGGAAAAGAAGATTTATAGCAACACCGAATCAGCATCTTACCTCAAGCATGTGGTTACTTAATGCCTTTCTTCCTTGATAGCCCATTTGGTTTCCCCAGTCCAACATTTTGGGAACAGGATAGCGAAACCTTTTTCACAGGATGACCCTGAGGGCAGCATCTCATCTGGAATGAAGTTGAGACTGAGCTGCAGTTTTTAACGAATTTAGATCTGGTTAGGTTAAGAGCCCTGAAAACAGAGAACGCTGTTTGTCCTAGAGCAGGTGGAGTAGGGACAGCATTTATGTCATTTCTGTAAAAATTAGTTCAGCAGCAGTAAAGCATGTTCTGTTAAACAGCTAATAAACATTTCCGAAGGCCACTTGGGGGCTCCTGTAATATATAGTGTTAAAATAGAAGGCTATAGCTGAGGAAAACAGGAAAATACAATTCCAGACTGAAATACTGCACAATGAAACAGTTTGGGTAGTGGTTACACTTGCTCATGGATCAAGAAGGAGATGAATTAATAAATGCTTGCAGATAATGAAAGCTAGAAAGATCACAGCTGCTTACCCCAGCCATTTACAGTGGGCCTTGGGGTCAAAATCTAGGAACATTAGATCCCAAACACTTTTTTTTCCATCATATGCCACACAAGTGTGATCTCCTTCACCTTCTGTACTGAATCACAACAGTTTATAACTTCTTACAAGCAGCTGTTGGGTGAAGACCTGATCATAAACACCAGTTTGGATCTGTCTCTATCCAGCAGAGGGCACTGACATGCACATTCAGCATTATATGTATATTATAAAAGGTTTTTTTTTTGACAAAGGTTTCTTCAAAAACATTGATTAGAAGCCTAATTTCATTATTACTGTTAATATAATTAGTCATGTTTGGTATTACAAAAGTTATTTCTAGGCTTTCGTGTCACTCATAATTGCTTTCTCCTACTGGTAAATGATTTAAGTGAATATATTGTTAAAAATTGCATTAGTGCAGTAGCATTATGTTGTCTGTTTTGCCATCTGAAATGCATGCACTAAGCTTTTTTCTTCAGCACAATTTTGAAGGCAAATAATTTAAGCATAAATAACTTTAATAACTTTAATCAAATAGTATCTGGCTGAAATCAATACTGAAGCACTGATTACAACAAGTGGTATCCTCCATGTTGTTCCCAGATAAACATATCCAGTGCTAGTAGGAACTTCCTGCAGTTCCTATGTTATGAAAATTCATGGCAGGAAAGTTAAAATAAGAAATAGCTGAGCATGATCACTGTGAACAAACTGAGTTTATTTTTGACTTTATAAAAGCATGAGAATAGCTCAAGAACATTGCTTTCCCCACTCAAATATTCTGAACATGCAAATTACCAGGGATGAAATGGAATTAAACAAGACCTAAAAATCTCATGAAACACTTTGCACCTAGATCACAAGATAACATAAAGAGGCAACATGTTTTGCTTGACTGCTTGTGTTAGGACTGGCTAGAGCAAGGGTCGCAGGTGAGATTTCCTTTTGGAAGGCCAAGAGTAACTGGCCTTTCATAACCTTTCTTCTCTGAGGAGCTTAATCACGTTTCTGAGTTAACTAATCACACTGTAATTAGCAACAGGTGTGTAAACTCACACCTCGAGAAAGTGGAGCACAAATGGAGAAACTGGAACACAAGTCTCATAAATCCATTAATTAGCTCATTCTTCATGAAAAGAAGGAAAAGTAAGTGATTAATGTCACAAAGAGGAATAAATATAGAGTCAAGACTGAAAACTTCAGTAATGAAAGATTGTGAATCCCTGGACTCGGTTTTGCTTTTATCAAAATCACTGGCAGCATGTGATGAAAGTAGGAGTGGGCTAAAAGAAAGTTGGAATTTTCTCTGCTGAGGCTGAACTGACGTTAGCTCAGTAAATACTTGAAAGAATGAGGAATTACAATTTTCACAGGCACCTCGTGTTTGCTGATCATTAAATATCCTCCCAAGGAATGACACGTGCCAAACATAGCAAGAGCTGTAACGATCAGTGTTTTCTTTCATTGCTGTTAATGTTATAACCTGCCTTGCCAAAAAACGTGTGCCTAAAAGCTGTGTTGGCTATTACAGCAAAGGGTCTCAAGCAATTGCAAAATGGCCAAGTAGGTGAATAGAAATTTTGTTCTGCTGTCCCCTGCAATTCCAGAAACACTTGGTAAAAATTACAGTTGCTTTTAGAACCAAGACCTCCTTTCTCCTGATCTCCTAGCCAAGCTGTTGTTGCTTCATGTTTTTCTTCTTTTATATTTTCTTTATATTTGCAATGGAGAAATCATCTCCCAAATCCGGAATCATTATAGCCTGACTGTTAGCTAAGTTCCTAAATACGTTCTTGGTAGCTCATTACATTCTTTGCTTTTGATTAATGCAAGTTAAGAACAACTGACCTGACAACTGACTCAGTGTGCATCAAGTAAGCAGAGAAAGCTTTTTACACAGTGGTGTGGAAATGATTTGCTGATCTAAAAAGGTGCATGTTGTTTCTTCTGTTATATGTTCTTTGTTGCAATAACAATGGCTGTTATTTGATCCAACATGAGTAATAATTTAAAGTATTCAAGGTCACTAGTCTGGAAATTCAAGACTATTTACGATTTTGTATTATTATAAAAGATGAATTTATGCTGCGTTTGCTTCAAAATAGAAACAATTATCCAGAGCTTTTCCCCTTTGGAAAAGACGTTCATCATTTTGACCTAAAGTTATGTCGGTCTTTTTCCTGATAGCAGAAAGCAGTAGATAATACAGAGTTCGAGGGTCTTCATGATGAATGTGCCTGTTATTTACACTCTCTATACGTAACCTGGCTTTGGTTATTCATAAGAGTGAAAGAAAATGGTAAGGGAAGAATGGCAGTGTGTTATCAATGCCATATGCTGTTATCAGTCATGGAGGTTTTTAAATTCATCTGTAATATCTACTCCTATGTGCTCACATTTCTATCTGCATTCAATATACACTTAGCATACTTGTAATGGCATTTTTTTCAGGTCAAGCCTCTGACTTCTCAGCTGCTTAGGTTTAGGAACACTGAACAGAATAAAGTAATATTCATAACTCTCATCCCTATAGTTACAGGGGTCATTCCCACACTGAAGGATTGTTAGGATCCAATTATAAGAGAGAAAAAGGAGTTGTATTCATAAGTGGAGTATTGTGACTGACTAAAAGCATGAACGGCTGATACGATACTTTTGGGAATTTGGATGGGAACGTGTTGGCTTTTGTCAACTTTGTGGAATATGGTTTTCAACCATAAGCTGAGTTAAACAGGTGGGCTTAGAGACATCTGTAGATTTTTAGGGAAGGAAAATGCAAGGCTGCTTTGCACTTTGAGCCTCTTTTGTAAGAGGCTACTGTTTTATTCTCATAGAACAAATTTATCATTTAATATATTCAGATCTATATTCATCAAAAACCTCTTGGGTGTGGTTGAGCTATGGGAAGTTTACTGAAGTGAACAATTAAAATATGCTCTTGATATTACTGGAGCATTTTTTGAATACTTTCAGTATTCTGTATTTTATGTATGTACAGGCACTTGTGACTCTGGCATTAGCTGACCCTGTGACCCTTGAAGAAGATTATTAATTTGCCCAAGCTGCCTGAAGGAGCCTTTCATATTTCTCTAGAGTGTTAAGTGAGTCAGAGAGCTCTATGGCAGGAAATGCTGGGAGAAACCTGGAAGAAAAAAATATAGATTGACACAGAAGGAAAAACATTAAAAAAAAAAAAAATAACAGCAGATCAGGTCTATGAAATAAAATTTAAAATTACACAGGAAGTTTCTCTATGCTGTCTCAATTTGTAGATTTAACACATTCTCTCTACATTATAAATATGAAAAAGTGTTCTTGCTCCTTCATTAGCAACAGTAAGATTTTAAAAACACAAGTAGATTTTCTGTATGTCTAAACCAATCAGTTTAGCAGCTGGTTCAGGCTTGTTCCTGTTAAGAGAGATAGCCTTACATAACAGATCTGATTTGTGCAGCACAATGAAGTTTTGAACTCAGTTTATTGTTTGCTCCCAAATTAATTCTCCTCTCCTAGACAATACATCATAGTGCCTGCAATTTGCTGACGCTCCTGCTCAGGACAAATCTTCAGTGAGAGCAAAAGCAGGGCACTGTCTTCCTGAGAGATCTGGTGACCTTGGCTACAAACTTCTCCAGGCATGGTAGATCATAGAGCAACTCTTATGCTTTATAAATTGCATGGCAAATGTCCATCATTCATCTTGGATTGTAAAACTCATGTGTTATGGAAGCCTTAATAGCATTTTGGAATAGAACCCATGCATAAAAGCTATGCCAAGAGGTTGAGAAATGTCAAGGGATTTGTTTTTCACCGGATCCTAGAGATGCTAAGTATCTTGCACATCTACTGAGGAAGGCACATTTTTGGAGCTGTCTTTAAGTTCTCAGAAAGATAAATGGTGGACATTCAGTCTTTTTTGATCTCAACATCCCGTTTTAAAGTTGTTCTGCCCAGAAACTGAGTCTGCATATCTGACAGGATAGTGAGTGATCAAACTAGAGCCCAAGTTTATCCTGAAAAGCCTGTATGAGACAATTCCTTCCCCCCACCTAATCCTTGTAAAACCTTGATGTTTGGTTAAAGTAATAATCACATAGAATCATCAAATAGTTTGGTCTGAAGGGATTATTAACGATGATCTGACCCAGCTTCTCAGACATGGGCTGGGAGATCTTTCCCTAGACCAGGTTGCGCAAAGCCCCATCCAATCTGACTTGAACATTTCCAGTGGTGGAGAATCCCCCATTTCTCTGGACAGCCTGTACAAATGCCTCACCAACCTCATCATAAAGCATTCCTTTCCTTAAAGCCAATCTCAATCTACCCTACATATGAAGCACTGGATATTTAATAAAGCTGCTTGGAGATATGGCTGCTGTTCAATATTACTGATAATGATATGAAAACTTTTGTACATAAAGCACTTCTTATCCAGTGGTCTAAAGAGGGAGTTCTATTTTTCTCCTATTTTTCATTAACTGGGAAATAAAGCGTTCTGGCTTATGTGGATTAAGACATTAAAACTTGCAGATATGCCTCTTTACTACGTGTATAAAACTAATGTTTTGTGCTGCTGTTTTAACCATCTGTATTTTAGCCTGGCATTATATGGCTAACTGATGAAATTCTTACGGTAACATATGAAGCAGCTCGAATCAGCTTTGTATGTTGCTATGCCCTTTCCCAACGGCAACTAATTAAATACTATGCCAATATATCTATATTTATTCATTAATGCTTCCTTTATTTACATTTGCTGCTGTACTTTATCTCCCTCAACATACAGTGACCAAAAGCACTCCTCCTGTGGTGAGCAGTGGGGCCAGATGAGTGAACAAACACCTCTGAGAAGTGATATGCCTCTAAAAATGCATCATCCTCATTTAACAAAATTTATTGCACTGCACACTTGCCCACAGCACTTCCAGTGTGGTTCTGCTTGATGAGTGTGCATTCATTATCTTATCATAAGTGTAGGGTCGTGGATTTGAACCAGGCAGAGCTGGTTTGTGAATTCACTGAAGCGATACATTTGCGGAGGGGAAACGCCGCATCGTAAAAAGAAACTGGTTGCAGCAATTATGACGTCTTGGGAAGAAGGCTCCTTGGTACAAAAACGCCCACATAGCAGCAAAAGGAAGGAAAATGGGCTGCCCTAGGCTTTCATCAACTCGAAGGAAGAGCTATTCCACAAACCAGATAAATTGCAAAAGCTCAGAGTAAACCAAGTCTGTGATATTGTAAATCTGAGCATGCTTGATTTCAGCTTTAGCGGCATGAATGCATTTAAGATAAAATTTACTGTTTTCTAAACATGCAGTAAATAGTAGGTAGCAATTAATGATGCTGGGCCATACAGAAGAAGGAATGGATGTGCACTTGATGCCACAAGCTCTCATGCTTGCTATTCATTAACACTTTCTCGCTATGAACATTCAGAACTTTGAGCCATCTTCACATGGTGACTTGTTAGAGGCGAGCTTTCAAGTAAAAGTTTGAATTCTATCAGCCACCAGAAGAAAAGTAAAATCACTATATACATAATCTTTGTTATTGAGTAGCCAACCAGGAGGCAAGAAAAGTGTCATTTTTGCTTTGCACAGTTGCATGTCAGCTCTTTAATTGACTAGCAAAAAACAAACTAGAAACTACTGTTATTCACAGATCACTGTATGATGAACTTATTGATAGCCAAGAATCATTCACTGAAGAAATAAAAAAAACCCATCTGAACAGGAAATGCATTTGAAAGGTTCTGGAATTCTAAATGTTCATCAGTTAGCTGTCAGAAAGAGCTGCACAGAGAGATCCATACACATTTTAAGAATACTTCTCTCTGTAAGCTGTATATTCCAAAAGATACAAACATCTCATAGTTACACATTCCAGTCACAGTTTTCTTCCAAAGACTCTGAGCATCATAGAAGAGATAAGAGCATTGCATCCTGTACATGTCTATGATTAATGCCCTCACCCAAACATAAATACCATTGCAAGGGAACCCAAATGTAGCTACACATGAACAGAAAATAGACAAGGAACCTTT
>VZTA01013378.1:28003-50078 GCA_013398855.1 Mohoua ochrocephala | reverse complement strand
CTTACCTACTGGATTCCTGGAGGACAAGAACTACATAACCACCACTGGATGTTCAGAGGAAGACCAGACCTTTCTATAGGATCACCGCTTCAACAGAGCCACTTCAAAGCGGACTGCAGCCACCACTCAATCGGACTGCGGCCACCACCCTGCCCGGCAGGGTGTCAGGCTGTACCCTGACTCTGTCAGGTTATGTCAGTATTTCTGTATTATTGCTCTGTTATATATCCCAGTAAAGAGCTGTTATTCCTATTTCTCATATCTTTGCCTGAAAGCCCCTTAATTTCAAAATTATATTAATTCGGAGGGAAGGGGGTTACATTTTCCATTCCAAGGGAGGCTCCTGCCTTCCTTAGCAGACACCTGTCTTTCAAACCAAGACACAGGGATATATGTCCAAATGGATTGATCCATGGACTGAAAAAACAACTGGAAGACTGAATTGCCACTATATGCAAGGTATTGACTGTTTTAAAATGTTTGTCACCGACAGTTAGCACTCCTTTGAAGCAACTCTAAAAAACGAAAGTAGTAGATGACTAGTCTGTGTGCTACACAAGGATTAGAAAAATTAGGAAAAAAACCCAACCAAATACCAAAGGAATACATTTTCTGGACATTAAATATATTGTAAAATATTGCACAGTAGGCATCTTAAAATTAACCAATGAAAGAAAACTGTGTTTATGCACATCACATGGTTTTACTCAACTGGGCAAAAAGTCTGATAATTAATTTTGTAGAAAAATATTTTTTACCCATTTTAACAATTTAATATGTAACAGAAGGGGAAAAAAAGCACTTTGAAAAAGAACCCACAGATACTTGTTTTTCAAAGCAAATAAAGGTTGGTGGAGAACAAAGGTGAGAAATAGAATCAAGCATGGTTTCAGCTATTGCTTAAGTAATCTAAAGCAGACCTAAAGCACTTGTTGCCATAACATCAAAGCAGAATGCATCCTAGAATGACCAAAGTCTAGAACTATAAGAGGAACAGATTTTACTTATGTGAAAGAAAAGCAATAATGCTCTGCCAATTCGGGAACCTTTAAATAAATTTGTTTTAAAGGCACAGGTGATGTAAAAACATAGACAAGTGGCGTGCGATAAGTAGGCTGAGTAGCACTAGAGCTTTTAACATGAACCTACTCTGAGCCATTTATATAAACATTAACACAAGGAGTTATGGGGAGACTGACAAGTGTCATGAGTGAATCCTTGCTGTCAATGAGTTTGTGGAGGCTGTCTCTTTTAAAACAAATTGCTATTGCATCCACTTAAATCATGTACCTAAAACTATAATGAGAGTAATATGTGAGATTTATACAGTGCTCTTTATTCACAGGTTTCAGACCTTTGGATGAACTAATTTATCCACTGGAGATGGATTTCTCATCAGGAGATGAATGGAACATGAATTTTTCCAAGGATTTTGATGCAAAACAGCTAGCTTGAAGAAAATTTGTAAATGTGGATAGGTATAATTAGGAACTCCAGCTTCATGGTTTCACTTCATAGGATAGAAAGGCATGAAGCTTTTTCACGGGTTCTTGGTTTGTTTAAAGCCATTATGAAAAGCATCCACTAAATGTGAAAAACCCATTCCAGAATGAGACAAAACAAAATTTAAACCACTCTTCAGGATTCATGATTAGCGCCAACACTTTCGCCGTGTTGCTGGGAGGAAAACACATGGCGGAAGCGTGAGTCTCCTTTTGATGATAATGCTGCACTTACAATTTAGTTGTAAAAGCAGTTTTGTTTTCCTATCAGAATTCAACTGCATTTCCAAGTCATCTGGTCTATCTTCTCCATGATCACTGGCAAAGGGAAAACTACTCAAAGCCAACAACAAAATTAGCTCTAATCACATGTTCTTTAATCCCAGCGAAGCAACTCCTCTCCCATTGCACCACCTAACATACCTTGTTCCTGTTTTGTACTGCAAGAAAAGTGAATCAGGAGATTTGTTGGCCAGTAATGTGTGTCATCGTGTGGGACAGCATGAGGTCTGCCCACACCTGCAGCCTGAGAACAGACCCATTCATGGGTAAGAGAGGAATAATCTTTTACCAGACAAGCAGCAGTCACCCCTCAGCATCAAATTAGTCTCTGAACAGCCGGGAAAAGTGGTTGTCCTCGAGTTAGGAGAGCTCCTCAAAACACCCCTCTTAAACTAAAATTAGTAAATTATATTTTACATTCCATGAAAACTGAGAAACTGTGCACCCAGTTACAGTGGAATCCTTAGCCCCAAACTGTCATGTGCTCTGTGTGTGTGTGTGTGTGAAAGGTTGTTTCCAGTCAGCTGTAGGAAGCTATTGAGTCTTATTCACAGCATTTCTGAAATCTGGATCAGAATGAATGCCTGCCGATGCCTTTTATCAAAGACAGGAAACTCCCACTCATCACCCAGCCAGCTGCTGTTGTTATCAGCTCCTTTGCTGCTTCCTCTTTCCCCTTCAGGAGACTTCTTGGGAGCAGAGTGCACACTTTGTCTGTATGAGGAGAAATAGATTGCAGTAGAGCAAAAGACTAAGTAAGCATGGGGTTGGTTTTGTTGTTTGATTAATTAAGAAGAGGGAAAATGCTGGAAATCATACTGTATTTTATTGTGCATTGTTTCTGCCTAACACTTCTGCCACTGTTTCAGCATTGCTCCCACCATCTCTCTTGAGCCTGGCAACATGAATGGCAGCAGGAAATGCCAACAGCTTCCATGGGGAAAGGGCAAGTGTTAAACCTAGTCTTACAGAGCCCCTTGGAAAGAAATAATAATAATAATAAAAAAATTTTAAAAAGCAATGCTTGTCATCTCCAGGACTGAGGAGAGCATCTAATTTCTTTTATCATGAATTTTTAAGAAGAAAACTTTAGAAGGAATGAAAATATAATTAATAAAAGGTGAGATTTTCACTGAGATAGGTAAATAGAAAATAACAAAAATAACCACCTTTATGTGATTATCTTTATCTCAATAAATTTCAGGAGGGTACTTCATTGAGATCACTTACAGCTGAAGACTAAACAAGTGAGATTGAAGGGTCACAATGCATTCTTCCCACTCACAGCACTCCCGCATTATATAATCAGTTCATTTAAACATTCTGACAAGATGGTTTTCAATATATTGACTGATTACTGTGATAAAATGTGATTACATAAAGTATCTCTTTATGACAAGTAAACTAGTCATTTTCTTAAGTGTGCACTGTTATAAGAAAACAAAAACAAATTGTAGCACCATATGTATACACATTCTTCCTAGTTATGGGAGATTGATTCTTTCCAAGAATCAGAATTTAAAAATTAATCTATAAGTTGTTGTGTTAAGAAAATTACTGACGGGGGATGTACTGATGGAGCAGACTGTGACAGGATAAATTCTTTGACAGCTTATGCTGGTTTTCTTCTTAGTTAAGGCAAGATCCCTGACACTGAACTCAAGATAATTAAAAGATACACACCTGGTTGAAACCAGTCTGCTAAGTACCCATACTATCAATGGAGCAAAGGGAGCAGTCCTCCTTGTGTGAGACAAGTGTCCAAGACAGTTTGGATTAATTTGCTTCAAGAAAACTCTAATCCTCACTGTGGCCTACAGAGAGAAACCAGGTGATTAACTTAAGAAAGACCATAGACAAAGTTTGAGTACCTTTGATAGTTAGTGGCTTTTAAGGAACACCAGGGAGAAAATATGTAGCTCTTGGTGCCTGAAAAATAAATATTCTGTGTTATGGGTATGTGGCTGAGACTGGTGTTGATGGAAGTTGGAGGCATAACATATAAAGAAGGTGTTTCATGTTGACCAATACATTCTACAGGCAGGCTGAAGGAGAATGAAATTGGTTTGGGATAGGCTGGTCCAGCACCGAGAGGCATCAGTGGCTTAGGCAGATGGAGGTGACTGGAACATGGCGCTGTCCAATGTTAAAAATCCACGTGTAAATGTCTGTATGCCTGTATGACAGTACAAACACCATCCTGGAGCAAAGGACAAGCCTTCTCCTTTAAGCATGGAAATTTAATCCTAGAAATAATTTGGATTAATGCAGTGGCAGAAAAGGGCCAAATAGTTATCCCTACCAATTTTCAGAGACAATAATCACAGAATCATTAAGGTTGGGAAAGACCTCCAAGATCATCGAGTCTAACCCGTTTACAAACACCATCATATCAACTCAACCACAGCACAAAGTGCCACATCAAGTTGCTTCTTGAACACTTCTAGGGATGGTGATTCTACCACTTCCCTGGGCAGCCCACTCCAGTGCTTGATAACCCTTTCAGTGAAGAATTTTTTCCTGTGAATTTATCCCACATGAACCCTTCATGTGAATATTTCTAAAGGTTTAAGGATTTCCAAAGTCAAATTAGAGTATAGTCTTGTTTTCTCTTGTTAAAATGTAACTGTACTTAGTTACCAAATGCAGAGATGTGAAAAAAACTTCGAAAATAATGAGATAATCACACAAGAGCTTTAAACAAAATCAGAATTTCCATTCTATAAAAACTGAGATGATCACTAATTATTTATGGTTCCTTTCACAAAACTATCCAGCTGCTCATTTTGAAGGTTGTGGTGGACAGCACAGCTGCACTTTGCAACACGTGATATAAGAGGAAGAAATCTAACTTGACTCAAATATTTAAATTTCCCTTTCAGCTTCGCCAATGTCATTGGTGTTAGAGTTTGCTTTTGTCCCTATGGCTAAATATCCCTATTTCTATCTGCACTTCAGAATCATAAACTACTTCTCACAACTTCCTTCATGTCAAAATCTCCATTTTAACGTGCTGCAGAAATATATAGTGCCTCAAAATAAAACTGTTTTGATGTTAAAAACACTGTTGAGTAGAACAACACAAGGGACATTTCCAATGCTTCAGTAATTCAGAGGTCACTGGACGAGCATTAGAAAAGAACCAAGCCTGTCACAGCATAGTGATATCTTTTTCTTTTCAATAAGTTTGTTGCATTAGGAAATAACATGGCATGCGTTGACACAAGTCTTGACACATTAACCAGAAGGTGTTACAGTCCTCTGTATGCCTTGTGTGACTTGACATAATATTTGAATAGTGAGACATAATATGCTGTCAGGAATTTTTCTGTCACCCTGGAGTATGTTAGTTCTGTGTAATTGCACCAGAGTACCTCTGACCTTTTGAAATTGCCAGGTTTATACCACTATCTGGCATTTTATATATCCACACACATACAAATATACATGTATATTTGTATTTGTATGTAAACCTCTGATAGATGGTTAAAGTACAGTGTCTACCATTTAAAAATTTAGAATTTCTAATATAGGCAAAATTCCTGGTATTAACTGAGTTAACCTCTGCAGGCTACCAGATGCCCACCAAGCCACTATGTGACCCTTGCTCAGGTGGTCTCACCAGGACCAGAGGAGAAAATACAATGAAAAAGCTGTTGGAAAAGATAAGGAAAGGGAGGTTGCTCCCTCATTATTGCCATAAGGAAGTGAGACTTGAACTGGGGAAATTAATTCAATTCAATTCATTTTGAGACAGAGTAGGATAGTCAGAAACAAAATTAAACCTACCTTCCTCTCAAGTCCCTCTTCTTCCCACGTCTACTTCCTCCTATTGCCCTGAGTGGCACAGGGGGATGAGCAGTGAAGGTTAGGGTCAGAAATTTCTCTTTTACTGTTGAGTTCAGCTCTGGCCAGTGATGGGTCTGTCTTGGAGCTGCCTGGAATTGGCTTTGTCTGACATTGGTGCCTTCTCACGAGACTCACCCCTGCAGCATCTCTGCTACCAAAACCAGCAGTGCAATAAAGTAGCTCTGCCAGATTTAATTGCTTTTAACCTGGAGAAAGCAACAGTAGGAAGAAAAAAAAGTTTAGTCCCTGAAATTATCCATTCAGTCTTTAATTTCTTCACTAAAATAGCGAAGAAGTAAATGGCTGAACTTTTGGTACCTAGACAATAACACATACAATAAACCATCACATTGTCATCAAGCAGTAATGAAGTTCAGACCTAATTGATATTAGATGGGTTTATATTGCACAATAAATATTGTACATCCAGTCTCCCAGCCAAAGATTGATGCTGTGCATGAGAATGTTAGCCCGCTCTGAAATTCAAGCACCATAATTTTATTAGTTGAGAAATTTACCTTGGGCAGGACAATGACTTTAACAAGACATAATAAATAAAACACCTTATCCTAGATAACCTTAGGTATAACATCTCATCTATCTTCTGAGCTATCTTAGTGTTATTGCATCTTTTCTTCACTGGTCATTAATTTTGACAGTAATTTTTAAACAAGCTGAGCCTGAATATTGTAGAAAAACCTAGTCATCTTAGTGAAATTTGTACTGTACTTACCTATCTTGTAAACTCATTTGAGACAAGTTCTTTCCCTAATCACTCCATATGGATATTTATCATTCTTAGTGTAAAAATCTTTGAGGAGATACTAGAACAAAAATGTTCTTAAACTGGATTTAATCAACCATACTAAGGAGCAAAGTGTGGCAGTTTTGGTTCACAAACACTGAGAGGAAATGAGAAATAATTTCAGGAAAAAAAAAAGTTCTTTCATTTTTATGAACTTTGGTGCTTATCAACACTTCATGAACTTTCAGAATGGATTTTTATGGTCAACTAGAAGAGCACAATTCCAATGAGAACTCTGGTAACATTTCTAAAAGCCCTAAATACATTCAGATCATGTAAGCTGACCTGACACCTAGGGAGAGCACCACAGGACAGAAGGGTCTGGATAATAGCATCAGATAATGGTACAGTATTTATATGGTGATCTTTCCATTCTCTTCCTACTATGCAGGGAGAGATTGTTCTCCCGTGGCTTCGATGATAGACTAACAGTGCCTCTGCAATCAAGTGCTTTTATTTAAACAGTCTCCTCTCCTAAGCTTTGCTGTACTTGTCTGAATTTCACTCTGCTGTAGCATGCCAGCATAAAGACTGTCTATCCTTTACTGCTCTTGAAGCCCTTTGGCCTAAAGGAGTCTGCATTGGGCCGTGCTCGAATCTCTCTGTAAATCATGGAATCATAGAATATCCTGAGTTTAAAGGGACCCGACAGGATCATTGAAGTGCAACTCCTCCCCTTCACTGGACAGCCCCAAGAATCCCACCATGTGCCTGAGAACTTTGTCCAAAAGCTTCTTGAGCTCTGTCAGGCTTGGTGCTGTGACCTCTTCCCTGGGGATCCTGTTCCAGTGCCCAACCACCCTCTGGGTGAAAAACCTTTTCCTAATATCCAACCTAAACCTTCCCTGACACAACTTCGTACAGTTCCCTTGGGACCTGTCACTGGTCACCACAGAGTAAAAATCAGTGCCTGCCCCGCTACTTCCCTCCATGAGGAAGCTGTGGGCAACTATGAGGTCTCCCCTTGGTCTCCTCTTTTCCAGGCTGAGCCAAGTGACCTCAGCTGATCCTTGTATGGCTTCCTCTCTAGTGAAGTGTCTAGATTTAATTCAGCTTCAAAAAGACTCAGTTTGGGTTCAAAAGAGCAGATGACCAAAAAAGGAAATAGCAAAGTACCTGCCAAGTGATACTCCAAAAATTTAGGTCTTCAGGGAAAGCACTTCCTTACCTTCAAGGATACTCTTTAGTTTGAGTGATTCCAATCAATGCTAATTATGCCTCAAGCATGCTGCTGAACTAGGGTCTTACTGCAGTACTCTGCTGCACATGCAGAGCTTACTGGAGAGTGACAGAATGAAATGACAGAAAGTGACAAAAATGAGAAAATTACCATTATTTGACTGTGAGCCAAAGTCACCCTAGCTACTGTGATGTGGTTTCTGTTTCAGTGGACTGACAGCTTCCGCTGTTTTCCTTATGAACTGCATTTTAGAGGTTTGTTGCATGTCAGGTCACCACACTGATGCTGGATGATACAACACTACACAGGGAGAAATGCCTTGATGTCTCTCGAGACCATGTCAGTTGACCATGCAGCAAACTCAGGCCGGTTGTGGCATTCTATGAGGCTGCCTGTGCTGCTAGGTAAGCCTGTCTGGGCTATTTTTTAAATATAAATGGCATTAACAACAAAATACTAGCCCAAAAATCTATTTTTAGGCTGTAAAACTCATTAAAAAATATTCTAATATAATGGCTCAGGATACGCAGTACATCAGCTTTATGCTGTTCCATCCTTACACAGTAGATGCAACTGACAGTCAAAGTAAAGAAATTGCAGCTGTGAGTGTTGTTAGTTGTGGATTGTAGGGGTTTGAATCATCAGTTGATTCATCTTTTGGTCACTTTCCCTGATTTCCTCATTGGACCATGGGGAAGTTATCAAAGGCTCCTTTCCACAGATAGCTTTAGTCATTTAAGAAATTTGCATCCCTGTGTCAGAGACTGAAATGGTTCATGCCTGAAATATTGTATGAAGGAATTTTGCCCATTATAGCAAAAAACTGTATAAAGAAGCTACAAGCACAGAAGCCCACCCCTCCTTGAAGATGCCTGACTGGAACTTTGGACTGTGAGTTAAGCTGCCTGGGTAAGATAAAGGGGACACTATTGTTCAGTCATCTCAGGTCTAGGGAGAAACAAACAAGGCTGAGGGAAAGGAATGGATCCACAAGAAAGACAAACAGCAGAAAATGATCCCTTGGCTGGGTTTGGGGTGGGGCAGACCACAGAGGCCAGGTCCACACAGACTCCCCCTCAATCGAGGGGGAAGGGAGAGGTTTCGGGTGTGTGGTGTAACCTCTGGTCAGAGGCAATGAACACCCGTCCTCCCTTACACAAACTGGCCCAGCTGTGAAATTCCCAACACTGGGGAGGCCACATGCACAGGACATTCACGTGAGAAGCAGCTGAGGGGGCATCATAAGCCATCAAAGACCCCCCCCAAAGTGCTCCCAAAACTCATTCCTGAGACCTTGCACCACAAGAGTGCACATGATGCAAAGTGATGCAACAGATCCAGAGTCTGCTGCAAGAGACTGGGTCAAACTGCCCCTCCCCCGGGAGTGAGGTACCTGGGCATTCTCACTTGACCTTGGTGTAAATTAACCCATTGGATTCTATGCTTTTGGGGGACCCTCCCCACCAAGAAGACCAGCTGGAGAGGCTCAACAGAACATTTTTGGGATCCATGGAGTGGTGATATTTTCTTCTGTCTCTGTCAATCCCTTTCTATGGCCCCAACTCTTTTCTATTTCTTTCTCTCTCTCTTCTTCTTTCTCTCTCTCTTTCATATTTACCATCAAACAAAATCCATACTATTGACTTTGGCATATGATCTCATTTGCACCTTAATTCAGGCAGAGGTATTTCTAATACCTTTAAAAACTGGACCGTAACACCTTGGCACCTCATTATTTCTCCCAGTCAGATGTTTCTGTGACCCCAGTTGAATTGGCATAAAGTTACTGCAAAATAGATCACTTCTGTTTAAAGTTGAGAACAGCTAAAGCTGCTGAATATACAACAGTGCCCTGAGCGTTACCCACCTGCCACTGGATGCCACAGGTTCATGGAAAAGAATCATAGAGCTGTTTAGGTTGGAAAAGACCTCCAACATCATCGAGTCCAACCTCTGACTGTCCTCCACCTTGTTAACTAGACCAGAACACTGAGTGCCACGTCCAGGTGTTTCTTGAACACCTTCAAGGATGGTGACTCCACAACCTGTCTGGGCAGTTCATTCCAATGTTTAACCATTCTTTCCATGAAGAAATTTTTCCTGATGTACAGCTTGAACATCCCCTGGAACAGTTATGTCCACTCGTCCTGTCACTTTTTACCTGGGAGAAGAGCCTAACCCCCACCTGGCTACAGTCTCCTTTCAGATTGTGGTGGAGAGTGATAAGGTCTCACCTGAGCCTCCTTTTCTCCAGGCTAAACAGTCCCAGGTCCCTCAGCTGCTTCTCACAGGACTTACAAAACCAAAGGATTTTGTCTATGCAGCATCACCCATATCTTCTCAAGATCTGTCCTTAAGGGAAACCGTTCTAAAGCAAGGGGTTCAGCAGCTGCAAATCTGAAGAGGTAGAAGGAAGCACAGACTTCTTTGTGCAAAAGCAGCACCTCAGTGCAGGAAGGTATTTAGAATCATAGAATGGTTTGGGTTGGAAGGGACTTTAAAGATCATCTAGTTCCAAAATTTTAAATTCTTCAAGACAGTGGAAAAAAAGAAAAAAAACCAAAAAAACAATACACAAGGAAGGATATGACTCTTAGTTCTGTTCCTTTATTTTACACTGAGTTTTCATTGGATGGAACTCTTCAGCATGACTCAGAGCTCCCTTTGGTCAATGCTGCAATTTGCAGTCAAGTTCCATTTCCATCTTTTCCTTGCTTCCCCTTCCCATACATTTCCAGGAGCGTGACAGATTCAGCGATGCCTACACAGACTGCACACACACACACGCACAAAATATTTCCTGTGCCTTAAGTTGCCCATCAATTGTAGTAGCAGTAGCTTCACAAATAAATGGCATATGGAGAACAGGATCAGAAGTTTACATCTGTGCATTTTTCCTAAATACCTTTTTAGATAAATTATATCTGCTTACAGACATTTTTGAAATGTTTGTTTTCTCATGCCTTTTAAGAAAATCCTAACACCTAGGATGCTTATTCAGTGACATGGTTTCTGGTAAAGAAAACTAAAATTGGAAAAAATCCAAAACAAATATTAATTTCTTCTTGACTCAAGCCTAAAATGAAGGTTCTTCTATGAATCCAGTTTTTTTATAAAAGCATACACAAACAAAAGAGTACAGTACTCCAGGAGACTATTCCTATGGAATGCTAACAAGTAGCAGTAAACCTTAAAAAAAAGGAAGTATAAAAATATATTTTAAAGATCTTTTCAGAGAAATGTTGTGAGGTTAGAAGCATCAGCTCATATACAAACCATCCATATTCTGGCACTTTTATCACAGAGCTTCTGATTTATTGTTGAGGTTTTGTTATGTGATATGTCAAATGAGTTTTGACTCTGACAAATGGAAAGATAATGTTAAATATATTCTTTAAAAATCAATGTATTCAAACATCATAAACAACTTTTGTAGAGCTACAAAGGATATTAATGAGAGCTACATGGAGATATTAAAAGATCTTTTTTTCTGTGGAGGGTTCTTTAGAGTTCTGTTTACTTCAATAACTGGAGTAGCATTATTTCAATGCTAAGGGATCAGATCTGCACCTGGCCTAAACTGGCACAGCACCACTAACTCCAGCAAAGATTAGCACATTTATTTATGCTGCTAGAGACTCTGGACAGTTACTGTTTATACATCAATTTCCAGGGACAGGATTTTATTTCCTTCCCGTTCCTCTGATGCACAACATTGTGATGCATATATAAGATGCCCAGAGTGTGGTCTCTTATGAAGAGGATCTTTTTTCCTGCTTTATTAATCTTTCTCAGGAATGTGTACCTGGAGAGAAGAAATGCTTTTTTTCAGTCACAGATACATAAGTCTTTGAAATTTAGTCTTTAGAGAAAACCCTTTTTGTATTGTAGAGAGTCATACTGTGAGTAACCAAGTCCATAAATAAAAGAGTGCCACAGAGCTCACAGGTTATCTGTTTAACAACGGCGGCTTTGTTCTCCTTGCTAATTTAACACATTTCAGTATGCTAAGATTCCGTGATTTAATCATTCTTAACAATAGATTAAAACGATTCCCACTGAGATTTAAAAAGCAAGAGCAACCAGAGCACAGGCCTAAATCAATGTGTGCCCTGCAAGTGGGCTGAAAATTAGAAAACGTTGAATCTTTTATTTTATTGCGTGAAAATTAAATTAAAAGTGGTAGGAAGTCTCTTAACTTCTACATGTTTTCTGGAATATATTTGCAAAATTAAGGTCTATTGACAGCAATGAGAATTTAGGCATAAAGTTAGATTATATTATCCCTTATGGAAATTTTAAAATGAAAGAAAAAGAAATCCTTGGATTTATTTTAACTGAGTAAGATGAGGTACTTCATTAGTTTTATTTAATGCTTTGGTTTTACTACATGCTTAGGTTATATGATTATTAGGTTAATTTATCAATAAAATTAAATAATTGTAGAAAAAAATCTGAGCTCACTGTATAACCCTTCATCAGCTTCTAAAATCAAATTTGAAAATATGTTTTTACTTCTAACTAAAACATATATAAGGTGCTAAGAATTTATTTAATCATTTTACTAAAGGAACCCTTACTAGCTCTAAACACTTTGCTGATTCTACCCCCAAAGCATAATTTTCCATGGAAACAGGTTAGGGAGAGGAACACCTCTTGGAGGGCTGTGATCACTTACAGCTGACAGATGAAACAGAGAAGTTCTGAAGCAGCAAAGGAGCAATTGCCAATCATTCAGCAGGTCAAGACAAGCAGAACTAAAAGCTCTGCATGGCAGGAGGGAAATTTGTCAGTTCTCCTGCTTTCTCCATGAGATTTATTTAGCAGACCCCTGTTTGGCACTTGCTTTCTGGGGCAGCATTTATTCCTGGAGGGTGACTGCAGCCTCTCTTCAGTCCTTGGATCCCATATCAAAGACATGAATGAGTGGCTACTGCTTTGGGCAAAGAAAAGCTCGAGAATAATAAACATCAGACAAGTATTTGGTCAAAGGATAGCCCTCCCTCCTGCTGTTGCTGTTCCTGACACGAGGATGGGGAGGTTCTGCAGCCCAACACGAGGAATTCAGTGAATAGGCTAAGTACAAACTTTGAAGTTTTGGAGGTATGAAATAGGCTGAAACCCAACGCAAATGATTCTCACATATTTACAAATGCCTTTTAAATACTGAAGAAAAGTTATTTTACTTTTAAAAATTAAACTTACATTGAATACGTGTAGGCAATTTAATCCTATAGTCTTTTCAAAACCGAATTGTTCCATTTACAGATCTAGGGATATGAATTGGAGAGGGAGGGAAAGCAGTGGGCAGGTAACTGTGGGGATGGTTCATTTCTGCTGACGCTATGGTTAGTAGGACATCATTTGTGAAAAATTGGACTTGACACTATTGATAAAACAGGAAATATGACAAAATATTCCAATATCTCTTTCATTTATTTCATGGATTCATGGACTTTACAGGGCAGAGGGGGACAATTATAATCACATCATCTGCCTGCTTCTATTACATAGGTCATACAACTTTCTTGATTTAACTTCTGTGGATGAACTGAAATATAAATTGTTCTAACATTTTTAAATGTGAATTATTCCTAAACAGAATATGTCTATCTACAACTACAATATGCCATAATTCATTATAAAGCTTCCTGCTATATTTGAGAATCCTCTCAATAATTTTTGTTGTATGATTTCTTATGGACTGTAATCAAATCACATTTAACAAGTAGGGGAATCAACGTGGAGTTTGTGAATTCTGGTTTTTGCTATGGAATCCTTACATATAGACAAATTTCACTTCACTGTTGGGTTTTCTACTTCTCTCTAAAAACTTTGTGCCTCAGTTTTGAGGAGAAATTCTGAGATGAAATGCCACAGAATAAAAACTGACAAATTAGGAAACATTTTAAAGTGGAAGCAAACTGACAGAACAGAAATGAAAAACAATCTATGCAAACTGCCAAATTAACAAGAGATCCACTAGTCCTAGGTGCCTGGTGATCTCATCACTCAGTCAGTTTTAAGAAGTAATTCTTTAAATATCGAATTCTCACTGTGGAAATGTCCCAATCCCACAACCTCCTTGACAGGACCATGTGGCTGAATGTCACAAAATTGTCTCATTGTTTATAAGACACTAGGGAGAAGCCACCAAGGATCTGCCCAGGAACAAGAGCTAATGGTTGGCCAGATTGATCCCATTTGTCTGGGACAATCCAGAGACCCAAGAACAGCATGAGGGGATGTGCAGGGATGACCCAGGGCAGAGTAGCAGCAGCAGCAGCAGCACCCAAGACCATTCGGTTTGTTCAGTAAGGTTTTGTCAGACCCAAGACCGCTAAAGAGCCTCATGGGAATACCACAGTTCCATTGGATCTCAGAATACTCTGCTTGGCCAAGCAGTGGGAGAGAGGAGAAAAGCAAGAAATCTCATCCTTGTGAGAGGCAATGTGTGTAGGTGAGTGTTTGGCTTTGTGTTTGGGAATTGCTGCACCCACAGCACAGGTGAACCTTTTAACTGCTCTGTGGTCCTGCCATAACCCCATTGCCCTTGACTGGTTTTGATAGGGGGAATTAAAGATTGGGTGCATCAAAAGCTTAAAGGTATGTCCAGAGCTTGCATTTCCCTCTGTGCAACACCCCAAAACACTCCCAAACATAAGCAAGAAGTGGTACAGCTCTGCTCACTAAATAAATTAGAAGGGAATGAGTAGAATGACACCAAAGGATATGAACAACCAAGCAGTACATTTAAGAGACATCCAATGTTCCAAAGAGGTTCCAGGGACACTGCACCACTCCTTGTGCATTCTGAGAAAGGAGAAGAAAAAAGCCAAACAAAACCCCCTCTGATTTTTAAGTTTTTTTTTTTTTCCAAGAACTGACACTCTGTGTAGCATCTAAAGCAAAACAACTCTGCTGAAAACCTCTGCAAGCCAGTTGATGACATGTTTTTGTTATTTAAAAGATGGGTAAACAACATGTGAGGATTACAGGGAAAGGTATAGCTAAGGTACGTCAGTGGTGATCCAGGAACCAAGGCATCTCATAGCTGAGCTGCCACATCTGGAAAGGGGCACCAATACCTGTACCAGGCACTTTAGCAAGGACAGAGAATTGGTGGGGCATCCCATCACAAAGCAAAGGAAGCTTGAGAGCGCAATAGTCTACTCTGCTGAACGTCCAGCTGTGGAGCACTGAGAGTACTACAGACACAATTTCCTTTGCTAAATTCATAATCTGAGCTCCTTGAATCCTTCACAGTCCTTTAAAAAATCCTCTCCAATTTATAAATGCAATTTTTGAACTCTGGATTTCAGAACAGAAGCAGCAGCCACCTAAGGAGAAGCAGCGCAATGCATTTCTACTCAATATTCTCATGTTTTGTCTCATATATGCCTTTTTAATGTGGAATTGTACTGAGTGTTCATGCTTGGTATGACTTCTTGCACCTTTTTAAAAGCATCTTCTCTTCAAGTCATTTGTAGCTGCAAAATGTGGCTTCTATTCACATTTCACTAGACCAAAATGTGACTTCGCTGAGTTGCAAATTATAAATTTATTCTACACTTAAAAAACCACCTACATATCCCTGCTGAATACTACCTCTTTTTTTGACATTCCTTTACGTGTGTGTGCATTTGTTATAAATTCAATCAATAATGGTTTTGTTTTCCTCCAAGTCATTGATAACAATATTAAATAGCAAAAGGTCAAGAACTGTTTCTTAAAGACATCACAAACATCAGTAAGAAAGGCAATGTTTAATCAGCATGAACTCTTCTATTGATTTTGTATCACCTGGCTTCCTAATCAAAATATCATCCTGTAGCAAACCAAAACAGTTTACAGAAAAGGAAGTGGCAAATTGCACTATTGCTGCTATCAATGACACTTCCATTTAAAAGAAAATTTAGTATCCATGTAGAACTCATGAACCCAGGCTGCCTAGTGTTGTTATCCAGGTTGCATTATTTTGATAATTACAAATATTCTTACAATATTTACTGTAAAATGCCAAATCTGGCTGCCAAGCATTCAGGAGTTCACATACAAGCCTCAGCATGGCAATGATGTTCAATCATCTTTAGCACTTTCAGGCAAACAGCAGAAGATGTCAGTCTGTCATCTGATAGTCACTCAGGAGTATTGCACTTTTCCCTGTCAGCCTTCACTTATGTAGTGCCTAACACAGGAAAAATTATCAAGCTTATCTTGGGGGAAAAAAAAAAGAAGATAATAAAACTATTACAGTTAATGTAACCAATTTTTTATGTGTCTGCTAACTACAAGAAGGAATAAAACACAGAGAAGAGAAGGTTCAAGAGGTATCCTATAAATGTGTATTAATTCCTTTTGAAGAGAGAATGCGAAGAGGATGGAACCAGGCTTTATTTAGTGCTGCTCCGTGTCGAGACAAGAGGCAGTGGGCACAAAGTGAAACCCAGGATGTTCCCTCTAAACATCAGGAAACTTTTACTCTGCAGATGACTGAGCACAGGTATGACTTGTTCAAAGAGTTTGTGGAGTCTCTCTCCTTAGAGACACCAAAATATTCTCTGGACACTCTGTGGTGGGCTACCGGCTCTTGGTAGTCACTTGCTTGAGCAGTGGGGTTGGACCTCCAGAGGTCCCTTTCAATCTCAAGCATTCTGTAATTTTGTGATATGCCTTAAAGGAGACATAGCTGTTCCTCTGTTTCAGTGGCCAGTGATATCTCTTGCATCCTGGGAAAATGCCATCACTTCAAGGATTACGTATTGTTTAAAATTTGGATCATGATAACAAAAATTCTGATGCCAAATGAAACATTCCTTGGCACAGTTTATCCTGCCAAACCAGAAGTGCCTCAGAGAGAGCATTGAATTTCCTGGTGGAGGGGAATGATGCCTTGTACTACAGCAACCTTTGCACTGTCAGATTTCTTTTTTCCCAGATGCCTCAAGGTATATTCTCTTCCCTCTAGTAGGGTCAATTCTCATCTCACCAAGTTTCTCCTTGGTAAACCAACCTGTTTCATCTATTGCATTTCAAACAAAATCACTTATTTTCTAAGATTGTTCACATACTATTTTTTATGCCTGAGGTGTCTTCCACTGCTCAGTGCAACTTATACTTGGTGGGCAATTGATCAAATTGGAAGCATTTAAGAAACAGTCTTAAAAATTGTGAAGTTAGAAGGAAAAAAATATGAAAAGGAAGAGACTATATATGCTAATTCATAACTATTTCTATGATAAGGGCCATATAAGGATTTAAGAGAAGCAAAGGAAGAGGAACGAGAAAAATATGCTGGGAAAGGATAAGACCCGTGTCACAGTAATTTAGAAAGGTGGATAATGTGACCCCATTGAACCTATCAGCCTTTGAATGACTGCGTGATAACAGCACAGCCTAATACTAACCTCTGTATGTGTGAATCGAAATGAAAATTAATTTCTGTACAAATTAGAACTGCTGAAATTAGCAACCACAGTACAGAAAATGTCAAGAAAATGCAAAATACAAGATTATGGACCTCAATAGGATCAAATTTTTTATTTGAAATGTGCTCATCTGTATGTGATAATATAATTTTACTTGAGCAAAATTACAAAACTAGACCTGCTACATGTTATAGTCAATATGTACATATACAAATTTCTTCATGTGGGGAATGATTAAGGAAATCATGTCCATCATTTCTTTAAATTATATTCCTCAAAACCGAAAATACAATTTAGTATTTTGTGTATGTTACTGAGACAAAACTCAGCTTAGCTCAGTTCATGAATGTGAGGAAACTCCACCATCCACAAGCAAGTGTAATCTAAAGCTATGAATTGCCATTAAGAGAGTTCCAAGATTATTCAGGAAAGGAAGGAGAGCAGCGTGCAAGCTTCAGACACATCTCTTGAGGAATTAACCGAAGTAACATGATGTTGGCTGTTCATTTTCTTTCCTTTCAGGTAGAAACATATTCCTCATAGATATGCTGTATAGTTCACAGGGCCAGTTATCTCACAAGTGAACTGGGGAACAGCATCCCTGCATGTTCTAGTCCAGTGTTCACCTTGGTGAGATTGGGAAGCTATCTGCTATAGCAGGAGAATCCCAGAATAACAAAATTATTTACGTTGGAAAAGAACTCTCAGATCATTGGGTCCAACTTTTTGCCAACCACTCCTTGTCAACCAGACCATGGCATTGTGTGCCACACCCAGTTGTTTCTTGAATGCCTCCAGGGATGGTGACTCCACCGCCTCCTTGGACAGTCTGTTCCAATTCTTCACAACCCTTTCCAGGAAGAAATTGTTTCTGATACAAAAGCTGAACCTCCTCTGGCACGGAGTGAAGCCTGTCACTTGTTACCTTGGAGCAGAGCCTGACCTCTACCTGGCTACGCCCAGAGTTTTAGAGAGTGGTAAGGTCTTCCTTGAGGCTCCTTTTCTCCAAGCTAAACATCCCCAGCTTCCTCAGCTGCTCTTCATAGGACTTACCTTCTAGACCCTACCCAGCGTGTTGCCCTTCTCTGGACACGTCAGAGAAGGGAGGCCAGAAATGGTGTAAAGCAAGTTTGCAAAACATTCTGTCTCAAAGCTAAATACTGCAAGCTGCTAAGCTGTGATACTCATGTCTAAAGGACTGCTTGTCACTCACATTTTGCTCCTTAAACTTTGTTTTCATTTCAGTGTTGAAATTCTAAAATTGTGTTTAGGATGAGCACTAGCATTCAGCAGCTGCAAGCTGTTAACATATGATCTCTTCCTGCTGTAAAAGCAGCAATCCTACAGAAGTGCTTACAAAATGCAGAGACCAAATCATTTAAACAAAACATTCAATGCATTCTCCAAACATTAGGGGGAAAATATATTCAAGAAATGCTAAGATTACTTCTATATATATTTTATTGCTAAAAATATTCCCCAAAGCACATTTGTAAATTGCTCACAAGTAGTTCTTTGAAAATATCCATTGCTACAGGCATTGGTTAATTTTGATCAAATATCTCTTCAGTTACCCAGCAGGAGAATATGGAAAAAATCGTGCCAGACTTTTCTCAGAGGTGCATATTGAAAAGAAGAAATTGTGCAATGGGCACAACTTGCTATGTGGGAAATTTTGTTAAAACATAGGAATTTTTACACACAGAATAGTTCAACACGGAACCTTCAGTAAGCTGTGCAGTGACACTGGCTGGTAATGCTGGTAGGAAATAGCCAGCTAAGTTACCTAGGCACAATGAAATAACTGGAAATGACAGAAAAGAGTGAAGCAATGTTATTGTAACATGAGAAAAATGGCAAGGAAAGAGAAGACTCTCTGAATGATGGGGTTGTAGCAGGAAGTATCATCAAAGAAAGAGGAAATAAAAGCAAAAGTCAAACAAAAAAGATGAAAGATACAGATTAGAAGGAAATTTTAGACAGCTGCAATCAAATAAAAAATATAATACATTAAGATAATTAGTGACGCAGCTAACTGATTTGGTTAATAATTAGAATTAATCAAGACAACTTTGAGGATTTTCTAAAGATGAGATCTCAGATCAAATGGGATGTGGCCTGGTGACCACCGAAGTGACAGGTATATTGGCTGTGTCTTTGGGATGGAACAGAAGTCTGCAATGCACAAATCCAGTCCCTTGCTCTGACTGGGATCTTGCTGTAGCTACACGACTGTTTGCAGGCTGTTCTTACAGAAAACTGATGCTACACACTGCTCTGTTTACTTTTAATTTTACTTAACATTAAGCAAACAATGAAAATATCAATTATATATATATACACACCATTTAAATGGTGTTATCAAGCTGAAAGAAAAGCTGAAGTATGAAGGTTTTCTCTGGCTCTTATATATGACAAAAAAGGCATCTGCCTGATTTAAGGAAAGAATGTTTCCCAGTCTCCATTTGCAAGTCCTCTTCAGTAAAACTCTCTGTAAGGCCCAAAGCCTTGCCCTACCACTGTCAATGGAATTCGTGAAATTTTCTTTCAATAAGTAAAAGCCAAGTCCCTGTTCTGCAAAACGAGCTCTCTGTAAACGTTATTTCAAAAGATCCTTACATTTGGGCAAATGTGGAGTGCTGCAGAATTTGCATCAGTTATTGTGCAGACTTAGGCATGTTAGAAAATTACACTGCCACTTTCCTCGTTATGTCTTAAGTGATTTACTGTCAATACTACTCAGAAATAACCAGTAATAGTTCTCACACTGTAATTTAACTGTAAACAAAGCCAACTGAATATTTACATAGTAGATCTATTTCATTTCCACATTTTTTTTAGCTGAGACACCCTTCCACTGTGTTAAATATCTACTTCAACATAAAATATTGTTGGATTTTCTTTTTTTTTTTATGAATTCCATATGCCATACTTCTGACAAGGTGAGACTATTTTTCATTTCTGTAGTGACAAAACAAATAGACCTGTGGCAAACCGCTCAAGTATTCTGAGAATTTCTTGAAGCAAATTTGCTATTAGAAGATTAAGTTGATTCACAAGAATTTTGTTCTGTTCAAGTTCTCCACTATCTTTCACATTTCTTTTATTTTATATAAAAAAGTGATTGGAATTGGAATAGAGGTGATTCAAGGTTCATTTCCTCTATCATAAAGTCCCTACAGTATCTGCTGAAAGCCTCAGCAATGTAAAAGAGTTCATAGGGTACCTGCATGTCCTTGTAACCAATTACTGTCTATTGTATGATGAAGGGCTTTTTTTCCCTACTTCTTTGCTTCTTGGGTTTTACTGATTCACAAAACCACATATTCACCAAAATACATTGTTCCTCTATGCAGATCTTGACCTTACTCTGAACCTAAATCAACAGCTACTCGGCTTTTGCAGTCACACTAGGCCCAGAACTGCTCTGCTGTTCTGCTGCTACATGAGAACTGTTTTTCAATGAATCACTCATCCTCTCTTAGCTGAATCTGTCTCCTGGATGAAAAACACCCCTCTTCATTTCATCTGCCCCTGAAGCTCTTTGTTGAAGCATTCTTTCTTCTGCTGGAGTGCCTCCTTCTGTGAAGCTTCTTTCTCCTACACAGATGGTTATGTCCTTTTCTAGCACGAAATATAGGCCTACTTAAACACCCAGGCAGAAAAATTTCATGACACAATGTGTTCCTTAAATCCATGATTCGTGATAGAAGTGTTGTAAAAATTAGTTTTGATCTTTAGCATTAGCATAATGCAAACAAAGTTACCTTCACTTGACCCAGCACTATCTCACATAGCATTGTTTCTCTTTTTTAAGATAAACTCTGGGCTGAAGATCGTGAGACTGAACAGTGGTGGGGCTGCTGCATTTAATTTCCCTTGAACTAGAGGACTCTCAGACACTTCTGGTGCCCCATGATTTAAATGTCTTTCTCATTTGCTCCTCTGACTCTTGCCTACCAGAAACAAGGGGACACGAAATACATCGCATGTGTGGCGCACTCCGAGCTAGGTCTGTGCAATCTCATTGTTGTCATAGAATGAACAGGGAAAATGTGCCCGTTGCTGAAGAGGTTTTATTTGTAAGTATTTTTCCTTAGCTTCTGAAATCACAGGCCTTTGAAAAAGAGGGAGGGAAGGAGAAAGGGAGCAAAACCCCCTGTATTCCTTAGAACTGTAAGATCAGAGGGAAGTACAAGAAATATCTGTCCTGTGTTTTGGTTGTCTTCATTGGAAGATGCAAAAAAGTCATCAGGAAAATAAATCCAGTGAGAAGGGATATAAAAATGGCAAGTAAAGAACAATATACTATCTAGTATTAGACCACAATGAAAGGCAAAAGCACGGGACTATGTGTCAAAAAGCTTCAGATTTGCATGTAATTTCTTTATAACCTTTTGTGCCACTGTTTAAAGGAACAGATTTTCTTGTGATCTTTGCCTAGTATCTCACTAACACAACTACTGCAAGCTAAGTCAGGGTTTCAAGATCAGTAGTTTCATAGATCCACTTTTCATTTCAAATAAAATTTACAAAAATCAAAAACTCATACCTATTATCAATTAAGGAAAAAGAAAATTTGTGTGCAAGTTAAAGTTATTCTGTTCTAATGTCAAATTTATTAAAAAAGTTTTCTTCCTTTCCAGTCCCAAATTCATCAAACACATACTCTTTTGAAGAGTACATTTCTTTTTTATTCTGACAGCTCATCTATGGATTTAAAATAATACAGAAATAAAGCTTTCTTGCAGATCAGAAATTCTCTCATCTCTGTTTGAAATTATGTAACTGTCTCAATCAAAAAACCCTCTGGAAAATATGTGCCAAGAGATTTGTGTGTTTGCAATTCTGGTGAAAAGATCAAATGTGCCACTCTCTGTATGTTTCTTAAATCTTCTTTCTTACAAGAGAAGACACAGCATTCATAGTATTTTTTTTTTTACTGTGAACTAAAAAAAGTAGCACCTCTCCAAACAACTCCATAACCAACAGTCCCTGTATACTGAAAAACACAAACTAGTTTGAGTTG
>VZTA01013378.1:0-27947 GCA_013398855.1 Mohoua ochrocephala | reverse complement strand
TTTTTTTTTTTTTTTGGTCCTCATCTACATTCACCTTAATGCTTCTAAATCATCATTGATTGGAGCTGTGAGGACTAGGAAAAGCTAATGAAACTAAATTAACATTCACCTGATAAAAATTGAGATAAAATTAAAATTGCTATTTACCCACTTTTGGGTCCTGCTGAAGGCAGTTCCTGCTTTTTCAGAAAATCTACTGTTAAAGCAGTAATCCAGGAGGAACTTCTGATCCAAAGATATTATTCAATATGCTTTAGGTCATGCTGTAAACTCCTTTATTATTCATGGCAACTGCCTTGCTCGCTTTTGGCTTGATTTGTGGCTGTGCTCCAAGCCCAGAGAAAGCATTCAGGAGCAGAGTGTGAGAGGAGACAGTGTATGAAGGCATCGTCCAGGAGAGAAGCTGCAGCTGATGCAAGGCATGCTCAAGAAGTGGAAGTGCACTCTCAGCAGAGGCGTTCAATGGAAGTGGCACCATAAAGGCAGCCAGGAGAGTCTCCAAGAAGGAGAGAGCCAGACCATCGGGAGTCTTGTTTCAGCAATGGCAGGAGGAAAGGAAAATCTGGAAATTCGGAAATTGTGACAATGACGCAGCCTCGGGATGCCTGTTTGATTTCTCTTAAGCCTGCTGAGCTTTCTGTATGGAAACCTCACTTAGATAAATCCATCGAATCTTGTTCTCAGCTTAGTTAACTGCAAACTCGTGCCTGGATTAGAGCATGCCAGCAGGTCTTTGGGACAATAAACCTGCTAAATGTTTAAACAGCAACTAGCAAAACAAAGTGTTAGTGATTATATCCCTGTCCATCTTCTTAAGCACAGCCCCACACACCTCTGTACTGCAAAGTGTGCCTGGACGTGACGCACACCCACTGTTTCAAATGTCAAGGCTTCTGTATTGCCTTACCAACAGAGTGATTGCAAGTTCCTCGATGTGTTTCACATCCACATTGTAGCAGGTGCTATGGTTTTATTATTTATGCTCCTGTTCGTACTCAGTGCAGCACATTGATGATTCTGTTAATGTTTCTTTTCTTCCACTGCAGTACAGAAGATATTTAATGATCCAATGAAGAAGAACACCTAAGAATTATAGAGAATAATTATCTCACTGAAGAACAGTATGAATTCCTTAATTAATTGTTCCTCCCCCACCTCACTCATCTCCCTGAAAAATATAATAAAATCTCTTATTCACTTAGGCAGAGCAAAGCAAAGTGGAAAAGCTTTCCTGAAAACATCTAGATAACATCTATTATTCTATGAGAATAAGGCTTGTGAAATAGGCACCAGATATATACACCCAAAGTACTCATCTTAACAGAAAGTAGGTCATGGCTAACATAAAAGTGATTGCTTCAAAATAATCATTTTAAGAGGGTGTGACAGTATAAGAAATTAAATATATCAATTCTAAGCAGTTATAAAAATCCACTTGTAACCAAATGTGATTCAATAAGCTGCCTGCACCTAATATTTTATTTAAAGGTTAGCATTTTCAATATCTACCATAATTTATTTTCCCAAGAATAAAAGAGAGCTGCATATAGAACAGTTGGGGGGAGATTTGTTTATCGTGTCTGTCAATAGATAACCTAAGTATGCAGCCTTTTCCTGGGCATAGACAGGAGAGGAGCTTTTCCTATTTCTACTTTCAAAAGCTTGCCTAAATCTATGTTCCTTTACAAAGCATTACAGAATAAATATGATCAGGCATGTTTTCAGAACTGTAATTTTAAAGAGGAAGATTGGTGATTTAAAGTCTGAAGGCACTACATCACTGAATCAACTGAGTAAAGAGCCAAACCAACATCTTACAAAAATGAGTCAATTGAGTCTCTCTGATGTTCAATCCCATATTTTAACTATTTTCAGGTTACAATCATGCCAGTGAGACAGGAATGTGCTCTAGCAGCCAGGAGAGCTATTGCATCCAGGGGTGCATCAGGCACAGCATCACCAGCTGGGTGAGGGAGGGTATTGTCCCACTTTGCCCTTCACTGGGGCAGCCTCATGTCAAGTCCTGGGGGCAATTTTGGGTACCATAATGAAAGATGTAAAGCTGTCAGAGAGCATCCCTCCTCTGAGGGACACAGAGGTGGTGAAAAGTCTAGTGGGAAGCCATATAAATAGCAGCTGAGGGAGCTGGAGTTGTTCAGCCTGGAAAAGAGGAGACTGAGGGGAGACCTCATTGGGGTTGGCAGCTTCCTCACAAGGGAAGAGGAGGGGCAGGCACTGATCTCTTCTCTGTGGTGACCAGTGACAGGGCCCAAGGGAACTGTACGAAGTTGTGTCAGGGGAGGTGTAGGCTGGGTGTCAGGAAAAGGTTCTTCACCCAGAGGGTGGCTGGGCACTGGAACAGGCTCCCCAGGGAAGTGGTGACAGCACCAAGCCTGACTGAGTTCAGGAAGCATTTGAACAGCGCTGTCAGGCACATGGTGGGATTCCTGGGGCTCTCCTGTGAGGGGCCAGGAGCCAGACTTTGATGATCCTGACTGGTCCCTTCCATGTCAGGATATTCTATAACTCTATGATTCTATGAATGGTAAAGCTTAGTCTAATGCTTTAATATTGAACATTACCAAAAGAAATTACTAGGCTTACTAAGAAAGTGTTAAAAAAAAAATTAAAATATAGAAATCTCCAAATTAGGCAACAATATTCCTCATTTTTCATTTAGATATTTCCATCTTCTTTCCATATGTTCAGGAAAATTTTATTGATAGAAACATATAGAAGGAATTGGCTGGCCAATTATTGAAAACAAGCATAAGTCAGTCAAAGGCTTGCCTCGTATTAACAAAAAAACTCAGGAGTTCATGAATATTGTGTTGAATCTTGTTTTTTATGCGTGATTAATGAGCACTTGTAGAGTTTCTTCATTTTACAGTTTTCACAGGGAAATATCATAATTGACAAACCCTTAGCAGCTTTTGGAAACTACAGCCAGCATATTTGTTACAGCTTCTCTTAACCATGACTGCTATATAATTCACTGTTATCTTGTTGACAAGGGTATGATTCATTTCACACATCACTGTTCATTAAAGTAATGTGTACCTGTGCTCTGGTTTTGTGCCACTTCAAAGCTCAACTACCAACAAATTCATGGTCAATTAGTTTGACTGGATGAATAGCAGTTAGAAAACTACATAGGTTTCTCACCTTCCCATGTATTGTGTTTACATGAAATTAGAACCTCATAAATCAATTACAATACAATGAATTAGTTGTAGTTCTCCATTCCTTGCATTTTGTGGAAGAAGACATGTCATTTTCTCTTAACTTGGTCACAAAAAATAGTATCTTGAGTAATTAATTTCTTTATATAGGCTGGTAAATGCCGAAGAAACTCAGAATTAAATCTAATGAGATTTTAAGTTAGTACATATTTCTCTGGGAACTGCAGAACTGAACTGAAGATCCTTTACTGTGTAAAGCCTATACTCACAAGACTGATCCCTCATGCTCCTGTTGTTGCCTTTTCCCTAAACAGGTGTAACAGGTCCTAAACATCTTTTTACTGGTAAAAAAATATAAAAGACATTAAAATTGAGAAAAACACCAAATTTCTTATTCCTTATAGATATATTCTTCTAAAATATTGACCATAAAAATAATCTTGTTTGTCACTCATCTTCCTTTGTGTCATTTGGTTGACTTGTTTGTTTCATACGGAACGAGTGCAATGTGTTTTTAGTGAGCACAGGTGGAGTTAGTGGTGATTTGCCTCATATTTCAGTGAAAGTTTACTTCTGCAATTGGGAATGGTTGCACATGCAAACAAATACTGTACTCAGGGGGGACCTTAGAGTCCGAGACATCTGCTGAGCAACAGCTACACATAAACATTGATCAGTGAACAGAATCTTAAGCCACACAAAGGGCAACAGATGATCCAGAAAGTGAAAAACCTGGTTAACAAGACAGCTTGAGCCAAACTCATACTTCCCCTTGAATTCAGCCACGTGCTTCCTACAGGGAATATTTGGCCAGGATGAAATGTGTCTCTTTAAAAAGTGCACCCTAGTCATCTGTGATCTTACATTATGAGTCCTTAGATAGCTCCTCCTGTAAAATTTGTAGTTTTTGTAATAAATTTTGGAAGGACTTTATTTGACAGAGAAGGTTAACACAGAGGGATCCATCCAGACATCTCTATACAAGTGGAAAACAGTAAGTTGGCTATTCTTTTCCCTTAAGCCCTGTCATTCCTCATCCACGTTTTCCGCTCTTCTAAAACATAAGAGTGTTCAGAAGATACATTCATATGTTCAAAAGGTTCATTCAAATTAATGTTCATTCAAAATCTTACACCCTTATTTGAAAACTGTGCTTAGTTGCTGGGTTGCTGGCACAGACTAATATAAAGATAGAAACCAAAACCAAAACCAAACATACAAAAAGCCCGGCCAAAAAATCACAGCCATGGTGGTTTAGTTCAAAGTAAATTTGCCAAAGTAGCTTTCACACTGTTTTAGAGAAGGGGACACAATCTTTTTTGCAAGCCCTTTACTAGTAACCATTCCTAGATTTTTTTTCCACCTTTGTTTTAGCAGACCAGGTTCTGAAGGGATTTCCATATTCTCTGTAAACTCACATTACCTATGCACAGAAATCATTATAAACCCAGATTCCTCAGAAGACCTTGTGCTTTAATTTTTCAGCTAGTGCCTAGAGCAAGACAGCAGAGACAAGCTAAGCATTTAAAAGTCTGATTGTTTTGGGCTTCCTTTTTTTTTTTTTTTTTTTTTTTACCATATAAATGATTAAAGTTAAATGAATACAGGGAAAAATAGGTCAAAAATACCATCTCAGAAGCTTTGATTAGAATTGTGTTCTGAGTTAGCTCAAAATTAAATTGCTTGATGTTATACCACAACAGAGGCTGGGCAATTTGAATGTCTGCTGTTCATGAGCAATTTTTCTAGAATTCAGACAGTGTCACAACATGTCCTATTATGTCACAATGAAAGACAGTAGGTTTAATTAGATATCGGGAAGAAATTCTTTACTTTGAGGGTGGGGAGGCACTGGCACAGGTTTCCCAGAGAAGCTGTGGCTGCCACATCCCTGGGAGTGTTCAAGGCCAGGTTGGATGGAGCTCTGAGCAACCTGGTCTAGTGGAAGGTGTCCCTGCCCACATCAGGGAGATAGGAACAAGATCACCTTTAAAGTCTGTTTCAACCCAAGCCATTCTCTAATTCTGTGATTTGTCAAAGAAGAAAATAAACTATCCCCTTATAAACTAAATAATATGGCTATATATCTTGGACCCTAGGAGAGAGCACTACTATCTCATGAATATTCTCAATGAATCATGCTGGCCAGGATGCTAATTAAAGCTGAACAATTACTGAAGTGAAAGATGGTTAAGTATTTCATTAAACGAGTCTGGGTTGTAGAAAAACTCTGATTTTCCTCATATAGATGTCATGGAAGCAGCACTTCTTTCATGGAAACGCACAATAGCCTTTAGATGCCAATGAGGTATGCCTGAATAAGGATTGGAGGGCTAGAATAACACTGAAGAAAAGCTTCACATTAATAAAAAGGATTTTTTTTTTTTTCTGAGGAGTCACAAGACAAGACTCACTAAGGAAGGATCAGGATTCAAAATGTCAAATTTAATAATGGGAATGTTATTTATGTATTTGTGAGATTTGTTAAGAATTGTATCAAATATCAATCTGTACACATGGTTGAGAAGACCTGATTTTAAAGTTGTAATTTAGAGTAAAATTTTTAATCATCTGTGCATGCAGGCTGGCAATGACAGTTTGGGGATGACTGCACATGCTTTTGAGACTGGGAACTTTGGAAAATGTGCCAGAGAGATTTTTTGAGCCATCACTTACATCTTCCCATACCTTCCCCACACCTCTGTTAAATGTGACCTACTACAGGATTTGGTGAGGAAGACTAACAGTTGCAGAAAAGGAAGTGAAGAAACAAAATCAAAATCCTTAGACAGACACAAATGGTTGTCTAACTGTATCATTGTCTCTTAAACAAATGTCCAGACAGTTTTTCTCTGATTGTCTCCAGAAGGAGAGTTCTTCAGCCAAATATCTCAACCATAGTCAATTATTAACACAGCACAAATTATTAACACAGTCATTGTTTCATTGCACTTATATGTGTCTAACATATCAACAAAACCTGAAAAAGCTTTTAAAAAGACACGTCTTTTAGGTTTCGTCTAACTCAGAAACAGAGAATAAGTAAGAGCCATAAAATTTCTTCCTAAAAATAAGCTAAAAGCCTGAAGCAAGAGTGTAAAAGAAATGTTCTTACAGTAGCATGGGTTTCTGGGGGAGGAAGTAAAGATTTTTAAATATTTCAAGGTGATTCCTCAAGGGAAATACCTCACACTTCTGTGATCTCCAGGGCAAAGTACAAAAAATGAACTTACAGGGGAAAAAAAATTAAATTTAAAGGTTGGTTTGTCAGTGCCAAAAAAGCAGAAGATGGGTGTTTATATACTTGGTCCAAAGAGACCTTTAATCTTGGATAGTGCATCTGGAAACTTATATATAAATTTAAAGCTTAATTTAAACCTACCGGATTTGATTGTCTTGCTGACTTCAGACAAAAAAAGCCTAATTCTTCCATGCCCATGGAAGCTACTGGGTCCAAGCGAGGATACCCTGTTATCATCACTTCAGGTCCTGCCCTCTCACGTAGATTACACCGAGAAAATCCAGCTTTGGCAATGTTCAGGATCTGAGAGGGATAAGATTTTCAGATAGCTTGACTGACAGCATCTCCTGCAGTACTACAGGGAAGTGGTGGGCTCCTGCAGAGAGTCTCACAGGCTGTCGATGCTTTTTGTGCTCCTCAGTGTCATTTCTCACGCACCCAAATCATAGCTGTCACTGCTACCTTGTCTGCTGCTCTTCACTTGGTACTGAGCTCCACATCTTTTACTTTTGCTCTGCCGTGAAAAGTGATGGATAATCCCCCATCTCACATCCCCTAAGAGGAGGTTCTCTTTTGTCATTTGAGGAGAGATGACAACTGACACAGCTGTGTCACGAGGAGAAAGGGCAGTGAAAGGGGAACTTTGCTGAATGAACAGTCAAAGAGCAAAACAACTTCTAGTCCCATGCAATATAATAGAAGAAAAGTAGTGTTTCTCTACTTAGAACATGACTGGTTTTAGCTCAAGAACAATTTGTGAAAAAAATTAAGGCAGAGCACTTGCAATCTTATAAATATGACTGCGCATTCTTACAACAGTGGTGGAGAGATAATGTAATTCCCAAAGTAATTATTTCATAGAATCATAAAATATTAGAACAGCCTCAATTGTAAGAGACCTTAAAGATTATCTCCTTCCAACTTTCCTGCCATGGGTAGGGACATCTTCCAATAGACCAGATTGTTCAGAGCTCCATCCAACCTGGCCTTGAACACTTCCAGGGATGGGGTATCCACAGCTTCTCTGGGCAAACTATTCCCCACCACCCTCACAGTAAAGAATTTCTTCTTAATATCTGATATAAACCTGCTCTCTGTCAGTTTGAAGCCATTCCCCCTTGCCCTGTCATTCCAGGCCCTTGTAAATAGTGACTCTCCATTTTTCTTGTAGGCTCCCTTCAGATATTGGAAGACTGCAATTAGGTCCCCCCAAAACCTTCCCTTTTCCAGGCTGAACAATCCCAGTTCTCTCAGCCTTTCCCCAGAGGAAAGAGGTGCTCTGATAAACTTGGTAGCCTCCTCTGGACAGGCTCAAACAGTTCCATGTCCTTCCTGTGCTGGGACCCCAGGGCTGGATGCAGCACTGCAGGTGGGGTCTCAGCAGAGCGGGGCAGAGGGGCAGAATCCCCTCCCTGCCCTGCTGCCCACGGGGCTTTGGATGCAGCCCAGCCCACAGGGGGTTTCTGGGCTCCCAGCGCACACGGCCGGGCCATGTCCAGCCTCTCACCCACCAGCACTCCCAAGCCCTTCTCCCAGGGCTGCTCTGGATCTNCATGTCCAGCCTCTCACCCACCAGCACTCCCAAGCCCTTCTCCCAGGGCTGCTCTGGATCTGTTCATCCCCAGCCTGGATTGGTACCAGGGTTGCCCTGACCCAGGTGCAGCACCTTGGACTTGGTCTGTTAAACCTCATGGGATTCCCATGGGCCACTACCTAAGCTTGTCCACGTCCCTCTGGATCACCCCATCCATCACATGTGTCACCCACACCTCTCAGCCTGGTGTCTGAGGGTGCACTCGATCCCTTTGTCTGTGCCAATTAATGAAGATATTAAATAACACTGGTCCCAAAACAGACACCTGAGGGACACCACAGGTCACTGATGTCCATCGGGACTCTGAGCTGTTGACTGCAACCCTCTGGATGGGACTGTCTAACCAATTTCTTGTCCATCTAACAGTCCACCCATTGAACCCATGTCTCTGCAGTTTAAGAGAAGGGTACTGTCAGGGGCCGAGTCAAAGGCTTTACAGAAGTTCAGACCAATGTCATCTGTGACCCTTCCACTGTCTGCTGATGTAGGCACTCCATCATAGAATGCCACCAGCATGGTCAGGTAGGATTTGACCTTAGTGAATCAAATTAGAGCAGAAACCATTAAAGGCTAGGAAAAACAACCCTGTTCATGTCATTTTGAAAATACTGATTATTAAAATGAGGCTTATAAACCTTCCTAACTGCAAAAGGGCTTTCAAGCTGGCTTACCCAAGTGTCTCAAATCACCTCCCTCTCCTTTTTACATCTCTATGCTTTGCTTAGTTCCTGAGAATGAGAGTCACCAGCATGTGTTTGTAGTGTTAAGGTGACAAGTGCCACTTTTTCCTGAGGTATGCTGTACCTGAAATACATTAACTTGCAGGAGCAAGTTATCTGACCCAGAGACCTTGGGGCAGCAATGTGCACAACTAAGGCTGAGAGACAGCCAGGCCCTAACAACAAAAGAAAGTCTCTCACTTTATATTTATTGGTGTTAAATGAACCACAATTCTGAAGGCTAAATAAACACATCTGAGCTTTGAAATTTCTTTTTCACACTTTTCTATTCCCACATGAGTCTTACAAGGAGTATTCCGTAAGCCTGTCCTAAAGACCAATATTTCTTTTCTTGTTTGCCTTGAAAAGAAATATCATATATAATATATTTTGATGAAAACACATGATTTTTCATAAGAATGATGAAACCACTCAGAAAAAAATTGCTGCTGTACTCAGCAGGTATCTCAAGAGTAAAAACTGGAGTCTACATGCAGAGCAGAGGCAGTGTCAGGCTGAGGATGCCTGTAAGAAATTCAATATGATGACAGCAACAAGTGTTGAGGTTCTCTAGTAACACCTAGTGACAGAGATAAGCTTCAGGACATTACAGATAACACATTTGGTTGCTTTATGTATCTCAGTTTACAAAATGCTTAATCAAATATTTTCTCTGAGAGAGTAAACTAGACCTATCATTTCTTTTAAAAATCATGTAATTATCCTTGTCCCAAAGTTATTTGAGAAACAGTGATGCTGTTCCTACAAGAGCAATGGGTGATGAGTAATAATGGCTATAAACTAAAATAGGATTCAGAACTGCAGTGTGTGCTTTCCACCAAGCTGCAGGGGCTGGTTTAAAGACAGATACCACAACACTAGAAAGAAATCTTCCTTGGCAGGCACAACCTTTTTGGCAAGCATCACAAGAGGTGTGAAGACAGTTTGTTACTCAGAATATTCAGGCAAATTATAGAAATCAACTTAAAATATTGAGCAAATTTGGGTTCCTTATTCTTCAAAAGAGGATGATGAGGCAAACACTGTCCAAATACTTTAAAAACTAGTGAAAAAAGGAAAAGAATAATCTATTTATCCAAGTCTGAGGACAGTAGGACAAGAAGTTCTGGCTGTAAAACTATCAAGATAATGTGACTTTGAAAGGAAAAATTTCAAATTGCTGATCCATTGCATCCTTGCATCCATTAGAAGTGCAAGGCCGACTCGTCATTGCTGGGAGACTGTAAAAACAGGTTGAATGACAGAGCTGCAGGTCACACTGCCATGCAAGTGTTCATGGAATCACTGAATCTTTATGGTTGGAAAAGATCTCCAAGGTCATTGAGCCCAGCCACTGACTGATCACCTCCTTGTCAACCAGACCATGGTACTGAGTGCCACATCCAGCGACTTCTTGAACACATCCAGGGAAAGTCACTCCACCCTGGGCAGCCCATTCCAATGCTTTACAGCCTCCTCAGTAAAGAAAGATTGCATAATCGTAGAATTTTATGGGCATTTGGTTTGCACATGCAATATCATTTTGATAGTTCTTTGCATTGTGAGTGGTACTTTCTTTTGTTTCCTACAAAGTGCAATTTTTACAGAACAAAGTTCCTCGAACTGCAATACCATTATATTACATTATTATTTGAAGATGACAACTAGATGATGTCAGTTAATGGTGATCATTGTAAAAGTTAATAGCTGATAGAGCATATTTGACTGCTGTCCCAAACCTAAAGAGCTTATGACCTAATAAGGAACTTCAAAGTTTACAATTAAAACACAGAAACATAAAAAGGAAATAGAAAGTAAATTGAAATTAAATTCAGCTGCGGTACTTCCACAGAATGGCAATTAATATGTGTAATAGTGCTGATCTGGCTTTAAAATACCTTTTTTTTTTTTCTTCGTATTGATCGTGAGCTTTTATGCACTCGACAACAGTAGAGGTTTAACAATGAACTTCAATGAGCATGCTTCCTTTTGTGTTCAGGACTAAGACCTTAATATCAGTTTTAAGATACAGGCCTTAATTCTGCCAGTGTTTCTTTATGTGTTACCATTTTCATCAGTGAAGTAATAATGTTAACACCAGAAGTCTTCATCTGGAAACATCCTTCTTAAAAAACAACAATGTAAACCACCGAGGCTTCAAGGACTTTGTTTTGCCAAAAAACAATTACTATGTACTGTTTCTAAGCAGATATAAAATTGTGTTTAAAGGATAAAATCTACAAATATCATAGTGCCTCAAAATGTACGCAGCATAAAATGTTCAATATCACTGCTGCAATGATACAGCAGTAAAAATGCAGTCATACTTTTCTCCATGTTTTTCACACAGTTTATATAATTTTTAATGTTTCCCCAACCTCTAAAGGAAAAAAAATTAACCCATGTCATCCTGTATCCCCTATTTTGGCCACTGTGAGTCAGGTGAGATACAGAAATAACACATAAACCATCAGAAGTACTTATGTGATTGTACCTACTCTGAATTCATTTTAATTAATGACTCACCTCCATCATGCTAAGAATCCATGTGACTGTCAGCAGAAACACAGCTAAATTAGACCAAGCTTGTCTCCAAGAGTGGGCAGAGGGAACAAATTCTTGATTATCAGTCTTTGCAGGAACTCGGTCCCAGCTGCGACTACAGGGAGGTGTGCAGCAGGAGGGTAATGAAGGAGATATGGATTCAAACACTCTCTCGAGCACAGGAGGGGAGGTAGAAGGCTGCATATCTGTAATACTGTTGGTAAATATATGTTCAATTTTTCTAGAATATTCTGCACCACTTCTGCCCAATCGTGTTTATAAATTATTTATTTCTTACAACTAATATATCAAGATATTGAAATTTCTATATGTTTAATAAAACTTTAGATACCTTATACAGAAGAAATCTGTCACAACTTAGGCTTTTCTGCTGAGTACTGAGCCAAGGCACTTATTGTAGAAGAGAACACAACCCTACTTTAAAGACTAGAAGTGAACATTGTGTCTGTACAAATTCTTCCAGTTGTTTCTCATCTTCGTGGTTAATAACGTATGTCTTTTTCCCAGTCTTAGTTTATATAGGTTTGAGTTTTAGCCACTGAACTTCTTTGTACTTCTTTAATCTCGTTAGTTCAAGTGTCCTGTTCCATTAGAAATCTTCTAAATTACTGATAAGTCTACTAAATTGCCTTTTTAACCTTCTTCTGGATAAACTAGCAGAACAGTAAATGTTAAGAACACACATAGGTTGGCCAGATGGCTTAGGGGAGATATAACTCCACCTTCATGTCTCTCATTAGCTCTACCCTGTATAATGTAAATTTTCTAATCAGATGAAGTGGTCCAGAATTGCATAGTTCTCCCATTCAGACATTATCTAAATGCATGCAGCTCAGAATAATTTAATGTATCTAATGCATTTCATCTGAAATGCTGTATAATTTTAATAGTTTTTTTCATTACCTCTGAAGCTCTGTTGTCTTCAAAAGATTTTTAAATTAAACCAACTTAAAAACAAGATTATCTCATTTAGTGTCATTTCATCTATAGTGGTGTCTGGAAATCAACTTCACCCTTGATTGATGACCAGTAGGCCACCATGGGAAGGCAAAGTAAAATCAGCAGTGCAGTTACAATAGAGTTGGGTTCTTTTAACTGTAGGCTGTAATTCTGGGATATGATCCATCAGGGTTTTGACAGTTTGATGTCCAAATTCTTGTATGACCCTTTTTTAAAACACAAGCTTGCCTCATTTTGTGTTTTCACTGACTGGTTCAGCAGTTCTCCAGAAGGAGAATGCCATGTTGGTAGACAATGTGAAGTAACAAATACCACTGAACTGAGATAGGGATGTGCATCTAATCTTTAGGAAACAGTCACTTGCCTTTTCCTCAGTCTCCATGGTCAGTTTTCTTGGTTCTGTGGGAGGTGCAAATTTTCTGAGAAGCAAAGAGGGCTTATTTACCCAGAACCACCTGGAAATTGCAATCCTGATGAACCCAAGTGCGCAGGTAGCTAATTTTGGGGTTGAAACATGTCTGAGTTGTGGAAAAGCAGTTTGTCTTCAAAGGGCTGGGAGCAGAGAGGGGTGGAATGGTTAAAAAAACATGCAGGTACTGTTAATGGTCTCTAAATGTGAAGGTCCTAGTGTATGTAACACGCATGTGTATATTCCAGCTAAATCCCTCCGTTCAATTAGAAATACATTGTGTTTCTCTTATGTATCTTCTTTGGTTTGTTTAGTTTTACTCCACAATCCCTCCTAAGGTACATTTTGTTAGAGGGGAGGACGTAGAAGGACAGTTATTATTCATTATTTTATGATTAATAACAGCAGTTTAATGGAGGGAAAAAAACCAACAACGAAATAAAGAAGAGGTGGAACAATGATTGCTACTTCCTAACCACAAGTTAGCTGGTCTGTACTGGACTTTTAAGAAGCTTTGTCAACAAATACTGCATCATGAATTATTCATTTTATCAGCTCTATTAATTCCATTACAACGGTAACACATCCTTAGGGACTGAGACTCAATTCTCCTTCTGTCTACTGGCATCACAAGGAAATCTAAAGGAGAGACTGAAAACGGCCCTACCATTCATCACATTTTGTTTGGCACGTTCAGAAGAGCACATTATTTATACATGAAGATTAAATATGCATTTATTTGTCACAAGCAAGGATAAAATGATTAATACAACTTCTGAAAACCAAAAAGAGTTTACAAGGGAAACAACCAATCCAGAATTGTAAAGTCACAGTTAACTTTTCAGTTATACAACAAAATTATATTATATTGGATAATTTTACTGCACAGCTGAAGAGATGGTGTTTTTCATCGTGCAGTCTCTTCAGATCAAATTGTGATAATGCATTAAGACATTATATCGGATAAAAAGCCTCAAGACATATAACCACATCTTACATTAGTAATTACTTTCTTGTCTTTATCAAAGCGTATTTTAAAAATATTTGTATTCACCTGCAGTTTGCAAGGCAGGGAGACACCTCTCTCAGCATCTGAAAAAAAAGTTAGTGATATCATAATGAGCAAGGACAAGTCACTTGTACAAATAATCTTAAAGGAAGTCACTGCTTACTAAAACACCTGTGGAGATCTCTTTTCTAGGCACCACAGGAAAGAGAACTGAAGTGGATGAGGCTGGAGGTGAGAGGTATCAGTAAAGGTGGGGATATTTTCTAGATTTGAAAGAACATATTCTATAATTCAGCTGTACTTCTCTTGAGCTATCAAGAAAAACAGGCCTATAAAGAAAGCTTTTGGAGAGTGGAGGCAGCAGCAGAGGACTGACCGTAAGGGAAGAGCAGTGATGTGTTGAGGGCTCCATGGCAGTGTCCTCCACTGCAGATTTCATGCTTAGATCACTGGAGACTACTCCATTCCTCCTGCATGGAGCACCATGGGTGAATACAGTGCTCCTGGTGCCAATTCCATATCACCCTGGGCAGATACACCAGGTGAAGAAAAGCAAATCACTGCTAATTAAGTATATTTAGTTGACTGGCACTATTTCTTTCTCTACACGAAACAAGTCCCCTATCACCAGATAAAGCTAGAGCACAGATTATGGGTACAAGTTGGAAGAGTAACAGTATGATTTAAAAAACATTAAAAAAAAAAACCATTACATTTCATTTGTTTCCTTTAAGCCCAGCTTTAAGTTTAGCACAGGAACACAAGTTTAAGAGTATAAATTGAACACATTCATTTAATAGCAAACAGATTTCAGAAAACAAGCATTTTACAGGGTGTGGGTGCCCAGAAGCTCTCAGGATCTGTGTTGTGGCCTCTCTGAGCCTTCCCTCTGCTCAGTCCACAAGGCCTGGCACACTGTGGGCAAGGAACTGTTATTTCAACACTGAGGCTCTACCACACGTGCCAAAAAAAGGGGTATTTAGATGCTGAAGTAAAATTACCAAAATTCAGTACTTCAGGACAGTTGTGAGTACCTGGCAATGTTAAGAATCCAAATTTGGAGCTCAAACACCTAGAGTTTAAATGTTACCTAAGGCACTGGAGAATAGTGGCAGCCACACAAAATGCAGCAATGAGGGGTTTCCCTCATTTATGTTAAGAAAGGATTTGCAGTGCCACTTTAATTTGTCCTTCTAAACAGAAGATTTCCTGAAATGCAAATATTTTGATCTTAGGGCAGTATTCTTGTAAGAGGAAATCTCTCAAAACAGATCTCCCCAAAGTCTCATTGGGCATCTGAGCCACGGGTATCTTCTGCAAATTTGGCACAATTCCTTCTGGAGATATTGACCAGAGTAAGTCAATGTTATCAAGTCCTCCCAGCACAGCTGCACTCCTGTGTCTGTGACATAAAGAGAGGAGAGAAAAGCGAAATGAAGACTTCAGTGGGTTATTGTTGTGCTGTGGAGAACACTACTTCTGCAGAAAAATCTCTCTTGCCTCTTAGGTCCTCATGTATTCCTACCCTCAGTTAGATGAGCTGCATAATTCAAAAATATGGCTGCACATACACTGGGTTCTCCAAACTGCTGAGAATTATAAGCGTAAAGAGCACAGAACCATAGTCATAAAATCCAAGGAAAATGAAGCGTTTCCCAGACCTAGTTACTTGTCTAAAAATAATTCATTCAGTATAGTTCATCAACTTTAACTATATCTACTTGTTCACATTATGAAGGTCAAACACAAAAATGGATTTGAACTCCAGGCATTTATATATTACTAGCTACCAATCCCATACATCAATGGCTCGTATAGTGAACAAAAATAAACACTTCACAAGCTTGATAGTCTGTGGAACAGACAGTCTGGAAAAGATGCAAATAATTAGTGACACACCATATATGAGAGACCTGGAAGAAGGTCAGGAAATCATATAACGAGAAAGACTCAGACACACATTTAACACGGGAGCTCTTTCTAGGTTATCATGGTTGCATTATTTTATTAGTGTTGTTAAGCAGAGAAGTAATATGACTTGATAAAGCAAAGCAGAGGAGCATATTTTCTTTTCACTGCCTGAGCATTCATTTCAAAGACTTAAATGCACAAAGTCAAGGGGTTTTTTTTGTTCGTGTTTTCTTTCACAGTCTTCAAACATCAGACTGCTTAGTATAGAATCACTTTACAGTGGGACAGAGATCAAACATTTTAGGGTAGCCCTGACAGACGACCCTTGACCCATTTTTTGTAATGGCAATTTGGTAGAATAGTCAATAAAACATTTTATTTTTAATGGCACTACTAGGTTCTGAAATTATGCTCAGTAGGCTGGGTTATCCTGGAGAGATTTCGAACATAATATTGCAAATTGCACAATAAAGTATGTTACTTTAATCCCTGTGTTGAGGACAGACAGGCTTTTCAGACAATCTAAGAACCACTGCAGACTTTCTCTCAGCTAAATATACAAGGCAACCCGAGCCTCTTTTGCCGGTTTAGCAAAATTTGGCTTGGAGGCCATCAGCAAACGTAGCAGACACAACTCAAGATTTAGCAAAGTGTGCTTGTGGTCCAAAAATAACTGAGGAAAAGGCTCATTCAGTGAGTTACAACCTTGATTCTGTTGATATTTTTGTGCATACCTAACTCATGTATATGGATAATCCTCCAGACCCCAACAGCATTATTTTTAAAGTCAGCAAGTATTGGAATCAAGAGCTCAGTCCTACTTCTAGGAGTAATGGTTATTGATTATATTATGAAGTTCACTGTTTATTAAAACTCTTAGAGATATATCTGATTAAGTATAAGAAACCTACTGAGACTTTGATTTCCCTTATTAAAATATTATTACTTGCATATAACATTCATCAAAGTACTTGATGCAGGAGATACAAGTCCTTGGAAATAATCATGTGAAGTTATAAGAGTAAAAATATCAGTTTGTAGTAATGAAGTAGAAAAAAACATTTTTCCTGTTAAGACAATCATGGATTGGGTTTGAAATCCTCATCAAATATATAGTAGGGTGTGTTGACTACCAGTTATTAGATATTTCATCACCAAGTTCAGTTGCCAGGCTGTCTTTTTCATGATGTTGCACAGTTAATGTCCGATGTTATAACTGGTGATGCTGCAGTATAAGATTGACAGAAGTGTAACATTAAATCTACACAATAAGTTATTTGAACAACACTGTGAAAATTATTTCGTATACAATGTATTAATGTGCATCACAGGCATTTCAAGGCCAGAAATGATACATTGTAGGTTGCTGGTTTTGTGTTTGTTTCATGAGGAAGAGATATTTTCTACTTTACAAGGATTCTGAAATACGACATTTCTTTTTGTTCTTGTGAAGACAGAGAAGTTGTAAAGATAATGATTGCTACCATGTGTTTTAGAAGTACGTATGCTTAGCATACCCTGCTTGCCTCATTACAAAATGTGTTATGCTTGTGGCTAATTCTTGAAGAGCAGTTACACGCTATTCCTTATCATTGCATCATCAAGATTAAAGAGAAAGACTTGTACATCGACGAAGATAGACAAATCTCAATGAAAGTTGGGAATTTCACAGTCAGAATTTCACAAGGAAGACAAAAAAAAGAGGAAATTTTCATGTAAATTAATTTTTATTTTCATATTCTGTAATGATACATAGTAAGATTGTAATGGCATCGTTTCAGAGTATCATTACAGAATGATCCTGAGTAGTACAGGACATGCTGTGTTGTACAATGCACTGGAGCTCACACTATTTATATTAATTCTACAGCCTTTAAAAAAAAAAAAAAAGTGGTTTAACTAACTGTGGTTTAGCAGCATTTTATAATTTGTTCTGCACAAAGCAGTGTGCTTTGCCCTCTGACATCTCTCCTCGTGGGCTCTAGAATGCAGGGCTAGTGTGAGGGCAGTCTGGGGAAGGAAAGCTGCATCTCATGGGCAGCACTTGCCAGCAGCTTTCTGACAAAACTAATTCTGTAAATGCCAGCTAGGTGTGCTGAACTTTCACTGAAGAGAAGCCATGCTGTTTTCATGATGAGCAACTAAAGACTTTTGGTTTCCAGCAGGTCAAAGCTGGGACTATCAATTTTACAGACAGCTCGGGAGACATTTTTTATTAGTCCAGGTTCACTGATATGACCATAACATTTTAAGCATTTGAGTTACTGTCAAGATTTCTAAAGTTTCATGCTTACAGACACAAATATCAAAATGGTAGTTAGGGAACACTTAGAAATGTCTGGTTTAAGGCATCAGTGTAAAATATTTATTTATTAATCACATTCTTGTTTTAAGAGCAATCTCACAATATCTGCGCTTGAGAGACTCTTTTAGGGTGTCTTTATAGTCAGTAGGAAAAAAAAAAAACCCAAACAGTTCTAGAGTACCATTATTCTTATCCTAAAACATGTAAGAGAAGACAGAAGAACCTCATGCAAAATATGTTTCTCACAATTGACCATACAAGAATCTAGATGATCAATTTATAACGGTATTGTGGACATTTAAAGATAGATGAATTAAAACCCCATTTTATAGGTCAAAATTTCCAAGAAAAAGGAATCTCTTAACTGGAAATTCCATGTGTTGTATTGTTTTTGTAGAGGCGGACACGACACAGCAATTCCTCTAAAGTACTAACAACAAGGAGGAATAAAAACAACAACAGGAAGAAAATAGAGAAGAAAATGGAGGATCCTTTATTGCGCACTAACTATACTTTTATACATAAGCAGAAGGCAAGCGTGTACAAAGCTCATAGGTCACAGAATCTTTGGCATTCGTCTGATTGGATGGTCTTCACAGCTTTTCCACTCTGACCATCACTGTCTGTTGTTTCACTGACATGCATTCCTCTCTCGTTATTTACTTCTTCTTATCCTGGCCTTTTCCACCTCCTCCAGATGTAGCAGCTCTGCTGTCTCACGGGTAAGCGGGAATGTTGTCCACAGAATCCTTTTCTACTTAGTTGAAGTAACAGGAGTAGGCCGTGATTTTACAAAGGCAACAAGGCCTTCATTTTATAAGGTTTTACCTGTATACCACATTATATAGTTCTGTTTTCCTGTACGACTATGTGTAGGTGTAAAACCATTTTTTTTTCAAATATTTGCTCCTATAAGTTGGTTCCAAAGCCATTTATTTTCCTCTTGAAATCCTTTACTCTCTTTATTTACTATAACATTTTTTAATTTAAATTTTATTCTGTTCAGCTCTGTTCATACTGAAAATTTGGAAGATCTCAGAAATTATAAAAAATACATGCATTACTTTAAAGAGCTCACGAAACATGATTCCATGCATTTAAAACGTGCTTCATTTATTTGGCAATGAAAATAAAAAAGAGCCAAGGGCTTTCTAGACCCGTGACATTCCAGTGACACCTGAATTTTAGCCTAATTTTTTGAGTTCCGGTTTCCTCAGAGTTTCCACAAGTGTTCCAGAAAATCTTACCAATGTCAGACCTTCTCCAGCCCATCCCATCAGTCTGGCTTCTCTCAGCAAAGCAGCTGCAGTGTAGGCCACAACTGCAGCTGGAAAGAATAGGGGAGAGAAGATGAGCTGTCCACATAAACATGGAAACAGGGTTTCCCCAGCCTATCGCAGGTATGAGCATAGCCTCGTATCCATGTTCCTACAGAGGTGGAAATGAACAGATTGTACTCGAACAAAAGCATTGGATGAGGAGAAATGGAAAAACAGGATAATAAATAAGAGAAAACAATGAAGCACAAGAAGGCACAGAGAAACAAAAAAACCCACCAACCAAACCAAAACTGAAACAGGATTCCATTAAATAGGATTCAAAGCAAGAATGGGACATAAACAGTGAAGCAGGATATATTAAGTGATAAATAATACAAAATAGATCTTAATATACAAATGTAGAACGATAAACTTAACTGTAGCCAGCAGTGACTCGGAAAATTATATCAGGAGAAAATGACAGTATGACCAATTTCCCAGCTGAAAATTGTGGTCACTGCAGTGACTTGCCTACCCAAATAACATCAAAGTTTTTATTTATGGCCTTCCATCGATTTCCTGAGAGACCTTTCTTTGAAGACTGTACTTTTTGAAATGACACAGCATGTAACTAGTATTTGCTGACACCAAGATGTCATTCTCAGAAATAACACCTCTTTAAGGTGCTGCTTCCTCAGTGAGGCAGTGACAGGGCATTCCTCCAGTTTCCAAGGGTTAATACCCACGGGTTAAGAGAATGGTTAGCACACAGGCAGCAGCTTTAAATCGCCTTAGCACTGCACTGACTTACTGCAGTCTTAGCACAGTAATGAGTTACAAATAACACTTGTACACATACACCTTTAATTCAGAGTTCAAGAACTACATGAAATGAGTTTTGTGACCTCGATCCCATTGCTAGAAGCCAAGAGTCCAGATCAATAAAACCATGGCCTCAGGGGAGAGTAATTAGCACCCTGGCAGAAAGTGCCATCCCACTTGCCAGGCACTGAATGGTCAAAAAGCTACATCTCTTCCTTCCCTTCAGAAACATACCACGGGATGAGAATTTTTTACTGCTGTTCCTCGTGTTGAACCTAGGGTTTAGACTAAGCAGAAGAATGAAGTCTCCAGAAATATATGTCAAGCTTTTTTCTTGGAAATTAGATCTTGACAAGTAATTAAGTATATCTCATACTTAGTACAATTTTAAACGGAGTTGTTACCAGAATAAGCAGAATAGTATATTTTTACTTCTGACTTCCCACATCATTCTCAGAAGGAAAGACCTGCTCCTAATTATATTCATTTTCATTTTGACTTTCTTAATACAAACTAATTATCATCTATCTTTCACCATTCTGCTCAATTTATCTGTTGACTGTCCAAACAAATACACTGAATGATGGCATTTAACGGGACCTTTGCCCACACCATTTTCTTAAGAAATCATAAATATTTTCTGGACTGCTTTAACAATAGCAGGAGGCTTTTCAAGTACACACTTGATAATATTGAGCCATTCAAGTAATGCATTAGGAAGTAACATTTTATCCATAAGCCATATTATTATTTACTCTATCTCTTCTATTCATCACTCTGTTAGATCACATTGAGCTGCTGTGTCCAGTTTGGACCACCAAGTACAACAGAGGCATCTAGAAGCTGGAGAAAGGTAAGAGGATACATGTCAAACCAATCAGTTCTTGAGTACTTGCCATGTGAGGAGAGGCTGAGGGAGCTGGACTTCTTCATCCTAGAGAGGACATGGCTGCAGGGAAGGAGCTGGGACAATAAAAAAATAGGTATCAATTGAAACGAGATGCTTAAGGCTGGGTAGAATGAGTGGGTTTTTTCTCTCAAGGACAGTCAAGCATGGGAGTTAACTGTTTTAAACCTCATCCCTGGATGAGGAATCATCTCATGCTTGGAGAAAGCCCTAAGCAGCCAGGTTTGACCCCAGAGGCGGCCCTGCTGGTTTGGGCAGGAGGTGTGACTACAGACCTCCCAAAGTCCCTTCCCCACCGAGTGACTCTGTCATGCTACAGCTGTAATGTAGGGATGACTAGGACATTAACTTCAAAAGTACAGCACTACAGTGCTAATTAGTCCACTGACATTAGCTAATGTGACGAGCTAATGTCAATGGAGTCAAGTTGATGCAGTCACTGTGTTGTACTGGTACTGCCATAGCACCATTTCTCTCTATTTCAGAAGAGTCTCCTAACCTTGTGAACAAGCAATGCTGAGAGAGAAACAAATCACATTCATTGTCTGCTCCCTGACTTTCCATCCTCTAATCACATCTTCTTTTACTAGGATAAACTTCTGGCATGAAAAAATGAGTGATGCAGAAAAAAAAGACTAGTCTTTGTGGCTAATTCTGCATTTCAGTGTTTCTGCAGGGTCTATGTGCTTCCTCTGTTAAAACCAAAACCTCATTATGGGTGTAAGCAAATTGCTCATCTTCCTAGAGCTAAGAGTATAGCAGCACAGTCGATGCTGTGGTGCTCTAATAATCCAAATCACGCAAGTAAAAGGGAAAGGCTTTATAAATAAAATATCAAAATTGTTATCTGAGTGTTTCTAGTATCTGCCCCTTTCCTCTGGAGTTATGCCCACCCTTTCCAGTTCCAATGCGTTCAGTTTCACATGTTCTCGTGTGTTCCAAGGTTGACAGTTTAAGTCTTCTTGAAGACTGAGGATGTTTAGGATGAGTTATGAGTATCCTGAGGTCTTCACTGAGAGGAGTGTGGTGTTGATGGTAAGATATTTTTCCTCCTTAGATCTGGGGCTTCCTTTTAACACATTGTCCCCTTCCCACCTGCTCCCTTTCCCCCGTTTCCAGGGAAGAAGTGAAAGCTGCCCCACAGCTCCTCTGCACCCCCAGAGGGCGTTTGTTCATCCAGCACTGCCAGGGTCTGCCAGCCCCTTCCCCAGTGGCATTCCCAGAGCTGGGGCCAGGACAGGCTGGGCAATGGGACCCCAGCTCAGCCCCTCTCAGGGCAAGGACAACCCCTGGGATCCATCACTGCCCCATTCCTGCCCCCAGTATAAACCATATTCACAGGGCCAGAGCTCACCTGCACTCTCTGCAGAAGACAGCATGGTTGTAGGCCCTGATTGGCTTGTGTCTGCTAGTAAATAAGGCACCTGAAGAAAACTGCTTAAAATCTTGGAACAAAAAGGAGCATTTTATTTCTCTTCAGATGTCTTGGACTCTATTCACCTGTCAGTAATATGAAGAGGAGACTTTGATGACATTCATGGGGAAGACATAAGAGACAACTCTATCAGGTGAAATTTCTAATAATTACCTGTTTTAATTATGTGGAAAGGGAAAGCAGATATTTGAAGTATCATGATGAACACTGACAATTTTTAGGACATTATGAGTCACACTTCAGAACCTTTCCCTGATGAAGAGATGAATATGGTGAAGAATATTATTAAGATCTCTTCAGAAAATAGATTACATGTGAACTGGTGCTGAGAATGTACTCGTGAAAATTGTTCAAAGCCATGTGTATCAGAGAGGTGCAAAGATGAAAATATTTCTGGCCGTAGACCATGGACCTTTTTGTATAGTGACCATGAATCTGACCTGCCAGAAGACTTTCTTCTGCTAGAGGCTATTAAAAGTCCATGATAGATTAGTCATGGACTATGGGAGAAGAGGTGCTGATCATGCCCATGCTGATAAATTAGGTGTGGGTTTGTGATCTAGACTGTGTCCTCTGTGGATGATTGAATACAGAATCAAAGAAGAGATGAAAGTGAGTATTTTATCCCCTGAGCCATCCTATTTCTCAATTTCTTTTTTATTTTATTTTTCCAGTATTTTGTTCATCAGCTGCTGTTTTGCAAAATTCATGCATGTTTGAACATTTTGAACTGTGTTGTATTAATTAAATTTCAACTTCTGTAGTATCAACTAACCAAGCACCTTTTGTGAGTCTTAACTGAAGGCTTACTTGAGTTTCAGCAGTAGGTTTTTATCTAATTGCATTTATTTAAAAATATGTGAGAAGCAAACTTGCAGAATAAAACATAGAGGAATGCCTTTAAAGTTAAAACTTGAGATGGTTCAGTATAATATTTTTTTTTAAATTAATCAGCAGGAATCTTGTCAAAAGTTAGGCCAGAAAAGCATTGCTTTTCATTATTATGATTTATGAAATCAGTTCTAATAATGGATGAATGCTCTTCAGACAAAAGAAAAAAGAAAAAGATGAAAAAAAAAGAAAGGTGGTGTTAAACCAACCTAATTTTAAGGAGAAATACCTTTGATATGGGTGAGGATGATATAAGAGTTAAATGAAAGTAAAGATGATTGGTGCATAAGTTTAGAAACCTTTTGAATGAATTCGAATAAGCACAATTTAGACATACTTTCCTTAATATTATGATGTTTGTTATATTGATTAACTAAGTATTGTATGTATTTGGAGAGCTTTTAAAATGTGTGTCTTTGACTGTAGCCATTAATGAGCTCATTACAGATAACACAGCTACTCTTGGACCTCTGTCTAAGCAGGTTAAATGGTGTGACCATTTGTTGCCACCAAATCCTCTGAGCTGCTGTCTGGAGAATGATCTTGCCCATTTCCTTTATTAACTCACACGGTAAAAGAAGTGCCTTTATTTGCAACTGAATGGGGAGCAGCCGAGCAGAAGAAAAGACACCGAGCTTCCACGTTTTCATTCAGAGATCAGAAATGATTTGTTCAAGCTTCCCCCTAGATTTTCTCAAGTCATGTCCACAGTGACCCAGCCTTCCCCCCACTGGGTAAGCTTGAATCAGGAGCAGAGTAGCATTCACAGGCTGCTGCTGCCTTTAACCTTTCTTTATCAAGACTTCAAGCACTGCACAGTTTCAGCTCTCTCTGGTTCCTTGTGTTATAACAGATTGAGCCTCAACAAAGAATCGAGGGTAAGAGTTCAGTTTTAAATTTTGTCATGGTTTTCTAGATGAATTTAAGCAGGTCACCCTTCATTCTGTTTCCATTTTCCTATCTCAAAAGAGGAAGAAAAAATAGATTTGCCTCTTTATAAAGTCCTTTAATACGTATAAATCATAAGTCTCTATAAATCCTAGGTATTATTACTGTCTCCTTTATTCTACTGAAAAATGACTGAGCAAAACACTTGATTCAAGACACAATTAACATCTATAATCTATCTTAGTTTGTATTCAAAACTGGGGAACGTTTGTGTTGGGTTTTTTTTAAATAAAATGAAAGGAAATAAAAAAATGTTGGTTATGTGTCAGGGTGTGGTGTTTCTAAAGCTAGCTGAAGTGTTTGTCACTGAAGTGTTTCAGTGTGACTCCACTCAGAAACTACCTTTCTTTTGATTTACTCGAACAACTGACACCCACAGGTCATCCACACTGTCTTTAACAAAGTGGGTATATTTACAAAAGATTTATGCTAAATACTTAGAATGTCATAGGATCTCCTCTAAGTCATTCTAAGAGGTTCATTACCTGTTTAAAGATTGACAATGACGCAATGGACTTAAAAGCTACTCAGAAGTGTCTTGTTTTATTGGGTTTGAGCTTGCAAACTATTATTTTTTCCCGCAGTTTACTGACTTTAAACAAATGTTCATGAATTTTCATTTAAGCATTTGACACACATCCCCTTAATTTTAAATGGTTCAACTGATAGTTAAAATTTGTTTCTTAATTCAGACGTACCAAAATTACCTTGCACAAAATCTGCTGAAGGCTATTGGTAACCTACCATCAATGCAGAAGTCAGGTTTAGATTTCACTGTCGATATTTTATCGTTTAAAAACCAGATACATAAAGTAACTCTTCCTGTTCTGAATTTGTGCTGTAGTGAATTTGTAGTCAGGGGAAAAACCTTAACAAAGACACAAAAGTGTTTTCTTTGTCATTCATTTATTGTAAGAGATTCTATTCAATTAACATATCAATCTATCCATGTAATACTAAGATTTATTTTCATTCACCTGATGTTTTGAAATGAGATACAGTGGAGCCAAACTAATTTCATTATTTTACCAAACTCATTGACTTCAATAATTCTTTTTTAGAAAAAAGACACTGAAATTTGCAATTATATTTAATATATAAATAATTATTGAATTTTCCTGGAATAAACAACATAATGTTTGATAGAAATTAAATAACTATTAAAAAATTTCTAACATTTTCTTTAGAGTGAGCTAGACCTCCCAAGTATTTAAAAAAATTTTCATTTAGGGTGCTGTAACTTTTTAATTAGCCTTTTAAACAGATTGATAGATATATTGCTTTTTCTTTTATTTCTTCAAAATCTTTATTTAGCAATTCTTTGCATGCTGCAGCTCATCAACTATAGGTGATGGGTTTGAATATTAATTACACAAAACAGCTATACATTTAATGCATATATATATGTGTGTGTGTTTATAAATCTGATACACTTTAAATCCCATTGTCTGTTCTTATTAACAGTTCTCAGGCACTTTGCAGCATATAATGCCATGAGATAAAGTGTTTGAGAAAGCACCAGAGTGTGTTCTGAGGAGATAAGTCACGTAGTTCAAAAGTTTTCCAAACCTGACAGTACACAAGAAGAAGCTAATAAAGGTAGGAAAGAGTTGGGTAATTATTAATTAATCAAAATTATAACATGAAAGGAAAAGAAGTAGACCTTGATTAATCAACTTTTCATCTCTCCTCCAGCTGATAGAAGTACAGGAAACAACAGACTAAATGCACCTCCATGGCGAATACACAGCTAAAGGACTCTGACATAACTTGACTGCGTAATTTGCTTAGCTTGTAACTTTACTAAGTAAGTAACTGAGTAAAAAAAAATCCATCTAGGTACCTGGTTAGGCCTAGTAGTTACAGTTCTATAAGCACATGTATAATTACCACATTCTTATTATTTTGGAGTATAATGCTTTAAAAAGAATTTAAAACTGTTTGGGAAAAAAATTAAAAGTATCTTATTATGGCTTTTTAGTCCTGAAAAATTCACTTCAGAAGCAAGAGAATGTGTTGCAACTTCCATTTTTTTCTACATATTGTGAAATTAAAACAAGCCCTTTATTAGCTCAGAAAAAAACCATTTTCATTCTAAAGACAGCAAATGGAACATTTTAGGGAGCTTTTTGAAATATCTCTTTCCTTGATTTGAAAATCAAGCTTCAAAAGCTGTCAAAAAGCAACTAAACTCATAAAAGGTTTGAATATTTCTGTTAAAAGCAAACACAAATTGATATTACTTTCACCATAACTGCTACTACTGTTGATGTTCTTTTCAAAACCCCTTCTTGATGACTGGTGCCTTCATTTAGCTTTTCTTGTATTTTTTTTCCATAATTGACCTCCAATCTTGCAATATCCATTAAAAGGACAGGTTTCCACATGGAAATTTCATTAACTTTGATGAGACATTTGAGTCTTGCTGAACTGAGAGCACTACAGAATAGAGAGCTTAGATTCTATTAGTTAGATACACAGAGAAAATTAAATGTTCCTTTAAGAACCATGGCTTTGTTTGGGCTTGGGATTTGGGACTTTATCAAACAATTGTTTAAAGTGACCTCACAGCTTTGGTGCAGAAAATAGAAGCTTGAACTTTTCACTTCAAAGCTCAGCCAAAAGACAGTTGTTCTACAGCTGTTTCTCTCTTACTCCTTCTTCCTGTCCCTTTCCTATTTTTTCATACAATCACAGAATGGTTTGGGTTGAAAGGGACCCTAAAGATCATCTTTATGGGCAGGGACACCTTCCACTAGACCAGGTTGCTCAGAGCCTCATCCAACCTGGCTTTTAACACTTCCAGAGATGAGGCTTTCACAGCTTCCTTGGGAAACCTGTTCCAGTGCCTCACCACCCTCACAGTAAAGAATTTCTTCCTTAAATCTAATCTAAACCTACCTGCTTTCAGTTTGAAGCCATTTTCCCTCCTTCCAAAGCAGCAGCTCAACAGGCATTACAAAAACTTTCATCAGCTCCTGCAAATCTGATGGCGATAAATACCAAGAAGTTGTTTTTGCAGTGGAATCCGAACTAGATCTGAATTAATACAAGAAATTTTTCTTACCAAATTATTAAAATGTTCCCTTTCAAGAAGTCACACAGTAATTTATAGAGCTTCAGCTAAGCTACAAATTTTGTCAGTGGCTGAATAGGGCTGTAGTTGAACAATTCTGATTTTCTTTTCCTTTTTCAAACATCATACTCTTACAGCATCCATTTTCTTTAAAATAGAAACCCACCGCCCTAATTTACATTTTACATTTAGGCTGTAAGTAATCGTTCAGATATAAAATCATAGTATCAGTCCACTCTATAATGCAATATCTGCAGGATCAATACAGCATGATTGCTTTGAGACAGGGGCCTACCATCATGAGTCACTGGATTTGATAAGGATGAAGACAGACACAAGTTATTGCCAGCACACATACTCTTCAGAAAAGATATTTTAAAAATAAATTTAAAAAATACTAATTTGAAACTTTCAAGAGGGTTAAAAAGTAAAGACCACATAAAGAAGAAAAAAAAAATCATATTTTGAAGACTGGTTAGCTACCCACAAACCATGTTAATATATATTTCCATTTTCTGCTTGTGTGATGCAGAGTTTTTAGAACATCAGATACTATTATTCAATCAGTGTATGCTACCAAATTACTACTAGCAAGGTCACCACCTGCATATTAAGTTGGTGTTAATATAATTTAACAGTGTTTAAACAGTGCTACTCAGATATTCAACCTCAGAAAAAGCACGACTAAAGATGATCAGAACATTTGCACTTCAA
>VZTA01013375.1:46008-57942 GCA_013398855.1 Mohoua ochrocephala | reverse complement strand
TACAATGCAACCCAGGACAAACATCAAGCTTTTTGACAGTGGTCACCTACTTAGTTGATGTCAGAGTAAGGGTAACAAGGAGTCATTTCGGCTGGTGTGAGATGGCAGTCCTTCAGTCTGAAGAATGTCTCATGGTTGATGTTTGTTGATGTATTTATCAGATTCAGGGACAGCACAAACATCTAGATCAACAGAATGAGCTTGGCTTTCACTCTCACATCCCATAGGCAGGAAGGTGCTGTGCAATAGGATTGCATGGGCTGTATCTATTTTGCAGGCAAATAGAAGTGTGCAGGGCTGCCTATTCAGGTACTACCATGAGCTATGTCTGCACCAACCCCAAATATATTGGATTTATATCTATAATGGCATACTCATTGTTTCTTGCCTTTTCTTTCTCTTTAAAACCTCTACAAAGACAAACAAAAGAGTCACTAGATTAACCGGTATATAATAACAAGAGGAGGTTCAGCTATATGATTTTCTCTTACTCTCTAGGAAAATTACTGTTAAAAGCCACCACCACAATTTACAATATGAGAGTAGTGCTTGTGTGTATATACCTTACTTTTTCTGACCTATTCATCTCAGAAGCACTCTAGCATTGCAGTCATGACTCTGTATTTAAAGCTGAGAGAACAGGACCACTGTGACAGAGTGCTAAGGCATATGTGCTAATTAAGAAATGTGGTAGCTTGAACGCTTTAGGATAATAAATAAGTTTAACTTTAGATTAGCACTTGGTTACCAAAACAATTTTGCTTGTTCCCAGGAGTATCTTTCGATTTGTACACACTGGTATTACTGAGGTCAAGTTGTGCCTGCCTGAAATAAGCTATAACTTGGACTTAAGCACTTTACTTTCCAAACACACATACCAGTAAACCACACAGATGACTTTTAAAAACTTTACTTTTTTTTTTTTTTTTCCTAGGGATAGATTAAAAAAGCAAGATTATTTCAGTATAGTGATTTTTTTTTTTTTTTACCAAATTGCTTCTCCAAGGAAAACTTGACATTATTTCAGGGAGCATTCTCACAGGATAAAAGATCCATCTCGAAACACTTCTAAACAATAAAAAAACATTAACAGACATAAGATAAGATGACATTAGGTACATCTCGTAACACATCCTGCCACTTTGTTATCCAAGCTCTATTTAGATGCAATTTAATCTTTGGATTTATTTTCAATACATTCTTAATCACCGATGTCTTGAATAGGATTATTAACTCATCTGTCCTCAATAGATGCAGTGTGTTAGGTCACAAGTTGTCACAAGTCTTGAAGAGTTGAATGCTTGTGAACAGGCAGCTTATTCTGAGTCCAAACAAGAAATAGGTGCTCCTCGCTGACACATTCATATGAGGTTCCAGCCAGAACACTTGCTGCTAGCAGAAGTCTCCATCATCCTGAAAGTGCAGGTTGCTTTCTGTCTTAAAGACAATTAGTGTTTGCTCCCCATTACAAAACTGTTCTGGGGACTACACCACTGCTGTTCAAGAGAATTTTGCATTTGCAGTAGGCTCTGGCAATCCCTGGTTTTTGTACAGCTATGATTGACTTTATCTGGGCTTATACAGGGACTACTGCTTGGCACAATGTGACTGTGTCCCAAAGCCAACAGATAGCAGGAATGCATCTTTTCCATTGGTGCTACATTTATGTCTTGGTTCTGACCAGGACAGGGTTAATTTTTTTTTCAGTTGTCGGGAGGGGGTGTGGCCAGGGCCCAGATGTTATGTGATACCACCTCAACTCATTGCTGAGGGGAAAGAGACTTTTTCTCTCTTCCCCAGAAAATGGGATCCTCCCGGGTGAGTAAACAGTATGGCAGATGGAGTGGTCTGGTATTTGTTTATTGTTGGGGGCTTTTCATCCAAATAGTTTATTTTTGCTATTATTATTATTATTATCATCATTATTTTTATTATTGCTGTTAGTGTTTGCTTTCTCATCTCATTCTGTTTCCAGTAAATTCTTCTTATCTCAACCCATGACAGGGGTGGGAGGGGAAGCAGTATGTGGGTTTAGTGAGAATACTGAATTGGAGAACATCATTCCTAAGCAACAATCATTTATTACAAGGAGCAGATCTTATTTTGTTGTAGACCCAGCATGTGGAGCTACAACAAAGCTGAGCAAAAGAAAAGACTCCCATTCTTGCCATGATCTCCTGAGAGAGCACAGCTGGACTTCAGGTAATGCTCACAACCAGGCTAGAAACGTCAAAACCTGGAGGCAGGACTTTATCAGATAGATCAACGTAACAATCTACTGGAAGGAATTTGTGGAATGAGCAAAGCCAAGCAAGGTTCATGATGGACACAAGGCTCTGCAGAACCATGACCCTGAAAAGGGTGACTGTCTTTATATTTTCCTTTTTTTGTCTTTTCATAAGATTTTCCACTCAAACCCTACACTTTTGACTAAGTGGACTGTGTGCAACTAGCTCAGAAATTTAATAAGGTAGTTTAAGAAATTATACAAGGTCTCTGATACTACAGTGGCTACTTTGAAAAATGTCTGGGGTGAAAAAGATTCAAGTTGGAAAAATGGAAGTAGGGGTATAGTCCTCTGAAAAGAATCTTTTCATAGCAGAAACAGTGTGATGCAAGAAGAGCTACAAACTCTGCTGTAAAGAGGCATCCAGGTCCCAATATTGATCTGGAAGGAAGTAGGAACTGCCATAGAATATTATGAGTTGGAAAGGACCCACAAGGATCATCGAGTCCAACTCCTGGTCCTGCAGAGGATATCCCCAAAAGTCACACCATGTGCCTGAGAGCATTGTCCAGATGCTTCTTGAGCTCTGTCAGGCTGGTGCTGTGACCACTTCCCTGGGGAGCCTGTTCCAGTGCCCAAACACCCTCTGGGTGAAGAACCTTTTCCTGTTATCTAACCTAATTCCCCCCTGACTCAGCTCCATGCCATTCCCTTGACTCCTGTCACTGGTCACCAGAGAGAAGAGATCAGTGCCTACCCCTCCACTTACCCTTCTGAGGATGTTGTAGACTGCAATGAGGTCTCCCCTCAGTCTCCTCTTCTCCAGGCTGAACAGACCAAGTGACCTCCGCTGCTCCTCATACAGCTTCCCCTCCAGACCCTTCATCATCCTCATGGCCATGTGTTGATGCTCTCTAATAGCTTTATGTCTTTTTGTATCATGGTGCCCAAAACTGCACGCTCTGATAAAGATATATGGAAGATAGATCATGGAAATTCCTCAACTATGAGACACTGTCAAACTTTGCACAAACGGCAGCTTCTGCTCGACACCTGTATAAGCCTGTGGCACACTGAGACTGGCAGCTATTAATCATACTGCAGCCTTTGCAATACTTCCTAAAAAAGGAAAAGTGAGTCTCTAGGTGGACAACATTTTGCCAGGAGCTAATGAGCATTTATGAAAAAAAAAAAAAATTAGTAGTTTGGAAGAAATATTTTAAAGTAAAGGAGATATGAAACAAAAGAGATGAGAAAATTAAATTGCATTTTATTTTATTAAATCAAATTAAATTATAATGATTTTTTTCAGACTAAATAAAGCTGTTTTACATGGCTAATACAGTGTGGTAACTGAGGTGAAGCTTCACAAAAACATGCAATGCTTTTAACAGCTACTAGAGAAATCAAAGACTCTGACATACAGAGTATCATTTGCCACACAGCTGAAGCAGAAGATAATATAAGTACCACCAGTCTTGTCAGTGGTATTATTTTAGGAGGTACTTTCAAGAGAATGGTTGATTTACTCCAGAGAAGGATCATCCTTAAGAGTAGTCATCAATGATGCAAACCAAAGCAGCTGTTTCATCACTCTCCAATCAAAAGGGTGAATTGGTATTGATAATCATAACTGATAATGGCCTTCCTGAGAGCATATGATAAACCATAAGATAATTCATCCACTTTCAAAAATAGTTGATTTCTCTGTTATTCACTAGAATTATCTCTGCACAGCAACATTTTTTTGTCATGCTAGAATGATGAATTTTCATCATATGCAAATGCTAGAATATGCAAGCTGGTGATTAAAGACAACCACAGAAAAAAGACTTTGTCTAGGAGCAACAGACCTAAGACTAAGGGTCTTCTAGTCCTATTTTCTGGTATTTTTTTGAGAGGGAAAAGTATTCTTCTCTGGGACATGTTTAAAAAATATAAAAATCAAAGCACTTTCATACTGATGATGCAATGAAGTAGTTTTGAAAACATACCATGAAATATGTATTTAAAATATTGGCAGACTTCTGCATTATGACACAGTGGACTATGCATGTATTTTTTAACCTCCATGCTATCCCAATGCTGCTAAATGTGTAAATGTTTGATATGATCCACAGATGATTTTTGATAATCAACAGTATTCTCCTTACACAATCTAGTGAGGACCTGTCATAATAGAATACTTTTTACTCAATAATTAAACTAGGAGGCAATGCTAGTTTTACATGAAGTATTCTGACCCATTCCTACAACTGTAAATAAATCTATTGACCTGACAGCTGAGTTTACATCAAGGTATATTGTAGGACAGTTCTATTTGATTACGTAGTGAATATCTAATAACACTTAAAATAATTTGAAGCTCAGCCAGATCTCTGCTTATTTCTCTAGGAAGCACGGGAGATACTTATGACTGTGATATATTCAATTTGGTTATTAAACATTTGTTTTTTAAAGTGTAGTATAGTAACCAATAATTGGAAGATGGAAAAGGAACCTTAAGAAAAATGGAGATGCAAAAGGATAAATTTAGTGCGACTTTAGAGAATGTAAAAGGCAGCAAAATACAATCTAATATACCAAAAAGCAATCTCTAAACATCTGAGACTTTTGTTACAATTGAGAGACCTAGAGGTCAATTAATGGCAATTGTAGAAGTTCAGCAAGTGACATAATATATTGCAGAGAGAGTGTTAATGTTCTGGACAGAATTATTTCACCCTTCCTTTAGATTTGCTGTGGGATACTGTTACCAAGAGTTTAAATTGCCATTCTGGAGAAAATGTTTTCCAATTATCAGACAGACCAGCCTTGTGAAGAGACCTTTTTATCTCTTGTGCTTTGCAGATTAAAAAACTTCTTATACTCTAAGGAGGATTGCTCAGGATAGGGTATACTGAAAAGCCACTTTCAACTTTCAACAAAGGCTGAGCCAAGTATCAACCGAATCTTTTTGAAACTGGAGAAAGTACAGACCACAGTCTTTGCCTTCCCCATTATTTTTCATTTTCACATGTCTTTGTCCTCCTGATCTGGCTGGAACAGTAAGTGCTCACAGTAGTCAGGTAGAACAGCTGCCCTGTTAGCCTCTAACAAAATAAGACCAGACAGATAATCAAATAGTATTCTCCCGAGAGCATCCTATAAGCTGTGAAATTATTCTTATCCTTAACCATTTGAAGGGAATTTTCATCCCAGCTGGAGACAAAAGGAATCAGCAAAAAGAAAAGATTTCTTTGCAGTGGGATTTCAAAGTATGGGTGAACATACATCAAACATACATTGGCACGCTGTTTTGCCATGATTCATGCCAGGGTCCTAGTCCTCTAGTAATTCACTGTGGCTTTGGCTACACTGGCAGATGCTAGAGCGAAATAGAAGCAGATCTTCAGAGACAATCCATTGGTACTGAGAACCCAGCACCCACAGTAAGTGTGCTTTGGAGGGGATTTACTGTAGACTAGTGCCAATCTAGTTCCATAGACGGAAGACCCACTAGTGCTGGAGCACAGCATATTCCAGCAGTCCCGGTAAGCACATCCAGAAAGATGCTGCAATCATCTTCGTGTACTTCAAGGCCCACTGTTGAATTGAATGCTCCTCATTTGCACTGAAGTACCATGTACTCCTTGTACATTTGTGCCAGTGGGGTTCACTGGGTTGAACTGTGTCACTTCCTTGACTGGGAAATACAGCACAGACTGGAGAAGAGTTTGAATAGTGCTCACCTCCTGCACATGACTTTGGCGTTATCCAAGCTGGATTTAGCTTCCTAAATGAACTAGAGTGCATCTTGATCTCCAAGCCCCTTGTAAGACTCCTTGCCTTGTCTGCAGCATACATGTGCCTTGCACTTGGAAGCACCCCTCTTCTCACTGGTCACCATCTTCCCTATCAAAGTCTGCTGCATTTGAAGATGTGTCTTGCCAGATGGTAAATCCAGGCTCCTGAGAAATCCAGGGTCCTAGTCTGTTTACTGGGAAATTGTCTGATAGGTGAGGGAGAAGCAAAGGTAAAATTGTACTCTTAGGGTGAAGAAGAATTAGGGATCGTGGACTTATGTCTTGTAACACAGGAAAGAGCAAAATGTATTTATTTGCTGTTTGCTAGCTCACGTTGAAAATACTTGAAGGTATAGTGAAAGGCAATGACAATATTAATAGACCAAGGGAATGTTTGTGATTTGAAGTTATCTTTCTGTACCTAAGCACTCCAGCCTAGTTACCACAGATCTGTCTACACTCCAACTTGTTTTTCATTTCATCATAACTTAAATGGAGAGGAAGCGTAACATGCTAAATGTAAAGGAATGTCATCTTGTGTGCTGTAACACTTCCCCTTCCCCTGGATGCAAAGATAAGTGCAGTCTTCTTTCTTCATCAGTTTTTCTCTACTTGAGATTACTTCTCTTGCTTAAGTGCAGCTGAAGATGTACTGTAAGTAATCATTTTAATGAGTAACTTGAGTGAGCAGTTAAATCAATGTATCGGAGATGAAATCCTAATTAAAATAGTATTTAGTTATAAAAAGTGAGAATTTTATAATTTATTTTCTATTAAGATGTTGAGTGTTTCACTGAAAGCAATTATTTTGTGGTTCAAATCACAGTATAAAAGCTGCACTGAAGTTCCATTTCTGCATCTTTCTGTTTTCCTCCTGTGGATATCCACCATCCTCAAGTTTAAAGGCCTCTCTTAAAAAGGCCAGTACCAAAATGTTTGCATTAGTTTTCTTTATTCTTGAGATGTTTTTCACATTTCTTGTAACATTAGGCTACTATGCTGTTTAAGATGGTTTTTTTTTTGATCTATATTAAATCTTTAGGTAGGATTAACCATGATGATGCATATTTAAAACCACTTTTTCTGAACTTCCCTAAGAAGAATGGAACTGTTTTCATTTGGGCTGCAGGTTTTAAATACCATGCATGTGACTCTATTCTTATGTTTGTGCTTACTCAAATGCAAACACACAAATGTCACGTGTGTACCTATTGAAGATGTCCCTGCCCATGACAGGGAGATTGGACTAGATGACCTTTAAAGGTCTCTTCCAACCCAAAGTATTCTCTGATTCTATAAATCTAAGGTGTGAGGTGCACACAGGGAATTGTTTTGTGACTCCACAGTTAAGGTCTAGAAATGCAATTTCATCAAAATATTGTTATTTAAATCTACCCTTTTGAAGACACGACTGCAATGGTCCTTGAGCTCTTGCTGTTCTATAGGCTTTTTTTAGTGGAAGATGGAACACAATAATAATTTTTTCTTCTGTCTCCACACACTGAATAACTTTGCTCTCAGCAGGATAAGTGATCCTTACGGAACCGTGTGAGAGCCATCAAGTTCCCTCAAGCACAGCGAATGAAGATGGGCCATCCACTAAGCCTAGGTTTTCAGAGCTCTTATGCACTCAAAATGGTATGCAGCCACACAAATCTGGCATCAAGTCTCATATGTTCCTGTCAGGGAAGTAGCTATATCTAAGAGAAATACAGCAGATGGAGGATGTCAGCTATGAGTGTTTTTAAGTTCCTCTGGGGTCTTGAACAATTGAATAGTGAAGAATCAAAATGCTCTTCAGTACTAAGTGTGAAGTCTCCCAGGTGAAACATACAGTGAAATTGGCTGTTTATATACTAATGTAGTGGACTTTTTCCTTCTCCTTCTATTTGGACTTTAAGCATGAAAATTCTTTCTCATGTCCTTTTAGACAAATCGCAGATTGTAGGTACCTTGAGGTTGAATTGGTGGCTTCCAGACTGCAAATCAAGAGCTTGTGCTAAGTGCCTTTGCTCCTTTTATAGTGCGTGAAGTTAGGTGTATTAATATGGAATCCAAATCAATAATTACACTTTTAAGAAATTAGGGAACCGATGATCTGGTCTGGCTGTGTTTTAGAGGTCTTTTACATTGGATTATCCTGTTATCTTGCACTCCTTAAATCTGAAGAGTAGAGAAAGTTTTTCAATGAGCTTGAGCAGCATTTAGATGCTGAGCTGCTCAAATTAGTGCTCCTCCTATTGTTTGTATGTGTATTCCTCTAGAGCCCTGGGGAAATTTCAGTGAAGTCTAATATATGTTTTCTCTGGATTTTCCACTACTAGGCAGCAGCAGAGCTGACAGCTGAGCTGTGATTTTACATTTAGATTCTTACAATCTTTACCAAATTCAACCCATTAATTATTTTTCTTTTTCCATTTGTCAGCATGTCATCACTTTCCATTTTATATTGCTATCCTATACTGTAATGATTTAACAACATATTCACTTTATTTTTCTGTAGACTTGTCCAATCTGAAACTTTCATCTGTAAATTTTTGTATTTCTTTTCTTTGAAACCATTAGTTCAGTGAGTAATCAGTTAAATAAAATGATCTCAAGAGCAGATCTGTAAGTACTCAACTTTTTAACATGGAAAGTTACTTGCCAACAGTAGTCTCAAGCAGTTTCTGAAAGATGGCCTTACTTTCCTACAGACTCCAGAACCATGCAGCTTCTTTAGCAAATAACTGATAGACTTAAAATGGTTTTGAAAGACAGTGAATTATGAAGCTCTGTTCCTCTACTGATAGACTCATTAAATATGACTGAAGAAGATAGAGACAGTGGTTTTCCTTTGCAAAAGCCATTCTGGTTTGTTCCTCCTTAGTAATAATACTGATGTGACTCCTACAGTTTTGCTTAACTTTGGTCAGTTTGCTGTTTCTGAAATGATGCCTAGCAGGTCTGAAGGGACATGACTGACTCCTTTCTTCACCTCTGTGCCTTTATTTTGAAAGATGGCCTTCTTACTTCCAGCATCAGAAGGTGTTTTTAACTGAGAATTTAAATACTGTTGTTAGGCTAGCTGTGCCAAGCAGATCAGAAATCTCTGCAGGCCTTAGTAACTCATTATCTTTTAGTGTATTATCCTGTATCAACATGTCCTTCTTTTGACACCCAACTAGGTAATTTCTGCAGCTTTTCTTCGATATTCTCTTTTCCATTTTGAAGTTTTCATTTATCGCTTCTTTTATTTTCCTTAGGAATACAGACAACCTGAGTTGATTTCTTTCCCTTGATGTTTTCTCCTGATGGTGAAAGATTTTTTGTTACTTTCTGTTCCCTGTTTGCTTTTCAAAACTTTTATACCTATTTCTCATTTAGTATTTTACTTACTCATGGAATAATTTTTTCTCTAGTTTTCAGAGGGATGGATTTCTATCATTTACATTAAAGTACAAGAAAAATTCAGATTTGGGACTATCTGGAACCAGCTTGTCTGGATGTCATCTGCAGTTTTGTGTCATTTGAGAAATACCATTGGCGCTGCTTTTATTTTATTTTTTTTAAATAGTGCTTCTATGCGCCTTAGTGTTCTAAACCCTGAAATCAAATGAAAAATTCCATTTTCTCACTGGTCATGCTACATGTTATTTTAGCTGTAATCTTCCACCTCTTTCTCTGCTAGCAAGCTGCTGGATCCACACGGGGTGAAATTAAGTTTTTAAATAGATGCTCCAAACTGATCATGTCGAAAGATGATGTCTTGGAATCCTGCAAGTATGTTTACATTTCTTATGTCAAATTTTCACAGTAGTCACTTTAACTGCGTATCTTTTAGTGACAGGGTGGAATTTTATACACTGGTAAAGAGCTTTAATGATTCCATAAATGTCAGAATGCAAAGATATAAGCATTCATTGCATATTTTGCAAAATGCAGTCAATTTGACAGATCAATTTATAATAAACCTAAGTACTATGGCCATTTTCAGGGCAGAAGGACTTCCCAGAGAGCAAGGGACTTGGGGGTGGGCTGTGCTCATTGTCTTGCTGAGGGGGACAGCAATCTTGCTTCTTGGTGCTAGTGCCACCAGCTGCAGCAGAGGAGCTGCTTCTGCACTTACTCTGTAATAAATGCATATGCTCTCCTCTGAGCTCATGCCTTTGCCATCATGCTAGGATGCTGCCTGCTGTGTTAATCCACCAGTAAAGAGACCTCAGGTCATGCAATAATATGTGCCTTTACCGTCTGCCAGTACCCCCAGGACTGGCTATTAATTTTCAAGTCGTTGAATTTTCTCTTAACGTACTGCAGCTCTCTGAAGCATGGTGAGTTTCCTTAACCATTAAAGCAGCTGTAAGCTGTATATATAAAATAGCAACCAGATGATGATGTGTAAAGAAGACAAAACACTGCCTTTCATCGGAATAACCACTGGATGGGGGATTATTTACATTTCTGTGCAGTGACAACTTGACTCGAAGGAGGATGATGATGATGATGACTGTAAAACGGTTTGCTCCTTACATCGAGAACTCGGTGCACAGGTTACTCCGTAAGTGCCCTATAGAGAGCTGCGAGCAAGGGCATCTCCGGGGCCAGGGATTTGGCTTGGTGACAGCCTGAAGCCGAGAGAAGAAATACGCGTTATCTGAGCGCCCGTCCCCACGGCCGGTCAAAGGCTGCGAGCACGGAACCTCTGCTCTCCGCCGCCGCGGTGCTTTTCCTGCCTCGGGTTCGGGGTGTGTGTGCGGGGTTGCTAGGGGGGATGTCTGGCTACTTTCCCGCCTACGTCTCCTGAGAGAGACGGGAGGAGGGAGCAGCCGAGAGGACATAAGAAGGAAAAAAGAAGAAAAAAATCCCATGCCCTTGCGTTTTGCATGCCCTGGCGCATTTCACAGCGCAGCACCGCGCATCGTCCGCTTCCCGCCCGTCCCCCCCGGGGCGCTCCGCGGCCGCGCAAAGCCGCCTGCAGCCGCGGAGCCTGCGCCGCTCGCGTCTCGGGGGCGCGGAATTCCCGCGGCTGCCCTTGCGCGTCCAGCATGCCGCCTGCCTCCAGCACGGCTTCAGGGACTGCGGCTGGAGGGGTGTGCTCCCTTCCTGGGGACGAACGAGGGGATGGCGGGTGCCCCCTTCCCCGCGGCTGCGACCGCCCTCCCCAGAATCTCGATCGTGCCGGACGTAGAGACGCGCAGTCCCCGCGGGTGTCCGTGCTCGTCCCCCGGCGCTTCTGCTCCCGCCTGCGGGTCTCCGCTTGGCAGGGCGGACCGGCTGCCTCTCGGAGAGCCGCCCTCTGAGTAGCTTCAAAAATAGAAAGATTTAAATATATATGTGTAGCTTTAAACATATATTTAACGTTTCATATATTCTGCCTCCTTATATGTGTGAATATATATATATGTATAAGGTCTATTTCATTTCCCTCTTTGGAGAAAAATACCAAATCAATGCCACCCTTTCTCCCAAGCATGTTTCCCTTCTAGTAAAGGAGGCTCCACCTCTGCTAGGGATTGATTCGCCCAGCAGTTTTTAGGATAATTTATGAAGCAACCTGATGAGCCTATTGGGCGAGTTGCTCGGTCCTCGCAGAGTGGGTTTCTACCTGTTTGGGTGTTTTATTTTATTTTTTTTCCCCCCTTCCCCTCCCCTCCCTCTGCCTGCCGTGTGCCGGGGGGTGGTGGGATTGGTAGGGTCGCTATTCCCCAGCCTCTCCGGAGAAAAGTCGGGCAAGGGAGAGCGCCTTCACGCTCATGGATGCATGGGGGGGCTCCGCGCCCCGCTGGATCCGCCGCCGCGGGGCCCGGCTGCTGCTGCTGCTGCTGACCGTGCGGCTGGGGAGCGGGTGAGTACGGAGGGGACCCCGCACCTGCCCCCGCCGGGACCCGGCTACCCGCGAATCGCTCCCCAGGCTGAGCTCGGGGGGCTCCGGGCGGCCTG
>VZTA01013375.1:1416-45745 GCA_013398855.1 Mohoua ochrocephala | reverse complement strand
CGCTCCCGCAGCTGGTGGCGCGGGGCACCCATCGCGGCGGTGGGACCTGTGCGCTGCGCGGGGGCCTCCCGCACGGCACCGGCTCCTGCCGCCGCAGCGCTCGGGAGGGGGATCGGGCTCACGCCTGGCATGGAGCAGGGCAGCTGCTCAAGTCCCAGAAGTTGGAAACGTGCATTTTAAGGGAGAGTTAGAAAATTGAGCTGGAGACCTCTGAAGAAACAACAGTTCGGTACAGCTGTGTATGTGTCTTATTAGTACCCATAACAACGAAAAGCAATGTGATAATTCAACTCCATTAATAATGCAGAGCTAATGTGAACCATTCCACAGGTTACACTCATAAAAATCACAAAGTAGCACGGAAAGGGTATTTGACTTTTGCTCAGTGTGTCTTTCTTTTAAATGAAAGACCAAATTATCATTCTAGATGATATAAAAATGTTTAGTGTAAAGGCAGGCAAAAAAAAAAGAGAAAAAAAATAAAGGGAAAAAATATATTAAACATTTTTTAAAGTCTGGCATACTGTAGACCCCTTTCCTACACTGAATGATGATTTATCAGTCTGTGTGAGGTATGTTGATCTCATCACATCTCTCATCTTCAGAAGGCTGCTCTATTATTCTAGTAGAAACACCACTGATTATACTTTTCTTAACCTGTGTCTTTTAAAACCCTGATAAATTATGGAAATATTTTTCAAAGGCATTGACAAAAATGATAGCAGTGCAGCTGTGCATCTTCAGAATATTTCTTAATGATCATAGTGTACCTCAAGTGTGAAAGAAATTATCAAGTGGTTTGAGAGAAAAGAATATGCATGCTAATTTATCAGTTCAAAGACTTAGTTACAAAGGAGGAGGACTAGCTAAAAAAATAATTTATTTTGCTTTGCTTGTCAAACTGTGGTTTGGATTATAAAACTAGGTGTAGATTATTATGTATGCATCTCATTAACATTACCATTTATAAATAAGTTGATAAGAAGTCTTCAGTGAGAAAAAGAGGTAACTTACATGCATTGTTTTGTTCTGTGTTCCAGGACATCTCAGATAAAAGGGAACCCTTGGTATAAATATCCATGTATCTGAATCAACTCTTTTCAGCCTTGACTTTTTTCCAGAGGCTACATGGAAAAATGGTGTTTGAAAGATTTTTCACCTCTCTTTTTTTTTTTTTTAAGTGACCTCAAATGGACATGGTTTGCAGATCATGATTCCCTGGTATGTAGTGCATTGCAATTCACGGGTGTTTGCAGAGAGCTCAGGACTTCTGGTGCTCTTTAACAGTCTGCCACAAAGTAGGGTGGAGTTACTATTTTTCTGCTTCTTTGGATGCCTCTCTGTAGTTTCAGCCCAAGATTTTCCTTGAAGCTCAAACTAAAACACAGGAGTAATGCTTTTCTCAGGAATAGACCAGGTGGCACCAGTTCTGCCTGTTTTTCTAAAACTATCTTGCAGGAGCCAGTCTGCCTTTTCAACTCATACTTTTAAATGGATGCAAATTGCATCACTTTCAGTATGCATTTATATACAAAGTACTTTGCGCTGAGTATGAGTAAAGTTGCTTCAGCTGTAACAAATGGTGCTAAAGCCTAAGCAAGGGTGCTGGAAGTTAGCCCATCCAAGAGTTTATTCTTTTAAGGTACTGCCCCAAAAGCTGTTGCATGACATTACATCAAACTTCCCACACCAAAGTGCGGGAACTCTGTCCCATAAAACAGTTGTTTACTCCCAGTTCTTCACCTCCAGCACTAACAGATCAAAATGGCCAATGCACTTGATGTAATTTCGTGGGCCAGTATTTTGAAGGACTACTTTTGTCAATAGCAGATATCTCTTCTGCAGCAGAAATTGGGCTGTGAGCCTTTCTGCGAGGTGTGTGCAGGGAAAGAGTACTTACCCAGCTGTCACTGCAGTCCTAACTGTTCGGCAAACCCATTTTTCTTGTTGAATTCAAATAAACAGATAATTGATAGGCAGAGCATAAGAACTGACAATATAATTAATGTTATTTCCTTAGTTCCAACCATACAGGTGCACCATAACTGTAACATTTCTTCTAATTTATAGCTCTTTAAATGGTATGTGCTGGTCAGCATGCCTGAAAGTATACTGTAAGCCTAACTTAATTTTGGCCATCTCTTCCCTTTAGTTTTGTAATCTGATGTTTTGAATGCAGTTATAAATGCTCTGTTGAAATGCAACTGTCAGCAGGTACAAATGTCAACTAATATTTTCTTTTCCATTTCAAAGTATCTGTTAGGAAAATACAAAATACGGCTTACGTTTTCTTCTCATATAAATTCCTGGATCAGAGTTAAGCCTGTCATAACAACGTTGGTTTCTTAGTGCTTGATAATAGTGATTTACTGTTTCATTTGAACATCTGTGATGTTTATTCATTATTATCCTCACTCTTATGTGCTTTGTTCGTGATGTGACAGTGAAGAACTTGTTATTCAGCAGTCCCAGTGGTTTAAAATACAGTTTATTTTATTAGAAGTTTGTTAATATTTTCTTTTGTTAATATAAAGTTGAAAAAGATATGAATATTGAGAAATACTTATATTCTTTGCACATAATCTTCTTACAGTGGTTATAAGGAAACCTGCAAGCTATGTCAATCTGTTAAAAAAAAAGGCTCTCAGCAAATTGAACCAAATTTTCATTTACTTTTAACTTTCTGTTTGTTAAATATGCCTGATGCTAAAAAAGCACCTTTGTTACAAATTCAAGCCTTTTTGAGCTGGACAGAAAAGGTTACAGGTGGGCACTTGTTGACCTTGTTCAACTTCTTTTTCTGAATACATTAGTCTGTCTACAGAGTAGATTACAAGGGGATTGGGGGAATAGGTGTTTTTTCTTTGAGGCTCTAGAGGAATTGTATTAGTCTGGGTCAAATAGAACAGCTAGGAGGTAGGACCACTTAAATGGACTAGGTATATGCACTGTTTGAAAGTGAGTCGCTTTGGTTAGGGCTATCATATATATTAATTTAAAAAGTCATGTGTGTTGAATTCACAGAAAACCAAAAGCGAGCAGCTCAAGCCCCATTTTTATAGTACCATTTATGACAGAAGAGTAGCAGCACTTTTTGAATTACCTGCATAACTCTTTCTTGCACTGCATCCTAAATTGATCATGTGCTTGAGTAAAATAACGATATCATAACTTATTTGGTAAAGAGCAGCAGAGACAAGTACTAATTATAAATGACTGTAACACACTGACAGGAACCTTTCAAAGGCTGGTGGATGACAATGACACTAACTTTTATTTCTTAACAATTTCTTTGAATAGTAATAATTTGTACAGAGTAATTCAGATGCAATTGAATTAATCTGAAGATGACACAGAAGTCCTGATTTTGCATTTTTACACATGCAAACATTTTTTAAGACTGAAAATAGTGTGGTGAGTTCAGTGGCCTACAGGCCTATGTAAAAACTTGATTCTATATATAAACTTAAAATATAAATCATGGAGCAACACTGAACTAATAGAGGCAACTGAAGAGACTAGGAAGGTCATCAGGAGTTCATCAGAACAGAACTTATTTCAAAGAAGAGGGCAGTTTCAGTGACATGGATATGATGGAACGAAATTGTTTCTAAAATATGCTTTAATTTGGGATGTTCCAGTCAGTAGGATCTGTTGAGATAATCCAGTCTTATATAAGAATATATGAGGCTAAACAAAACTGGAGAATTCACCCTGGCTTCTCTATCAGGTTTACTCCTTCAGTTTAACTAAGTCCCTGCTTACAGACTTGATGAGGAGGAATGCAATGAAGTGTTATACAGTATTTCTAGTCGGAGGTTTCTCTGGCTTCCAGCCAGTGGATCTCCCATTTTCTTCTGCTAGCAGAAAGCGCCTGCTTTTTTTTCCCGGTGTAACCTGCTGCAGCTGGCTCAGCCACTGGATCCCGTGTCCATCTCTCTGTGGGGAAATCCAGGTCTCGGTGGCTACGTCTGGTTCTGCACGGTAGCCTCAAGGTATGGACCAATGGCTGGAGCTGCTCTTCAGGAACGGAGTGTGGTCTGCATCCATCTGCTCTTCAGCAAGGAAACCAGTCATCAAAGCTTTTCCATGTTCTGACTGCCTCTGCCAAGACTTGCCCCGACAAGAACTCAGAGCATCTCAAGTGAATCCTGAAAATTCTTGAAGGAATCAGCATTTTGGTCAGAAAACATCCTGGTGCCTTCCTCTTTCCAGCCTAGTCTTTTGTAACACGTTGTATAAACCTCCTCACCTCTGGGCGACAGGAAGCTCCAGTGTGGTTAAATTCCAAGCAGTTGTTGCAGGATGAGTTATCTAGTCCAAAATGAAAGTTCTATACAAATGTGTCTCAATTGGAGACACTCTATGCAGAGTGGAAATTTCCATGGGATTGGATTTACCCATACTACAGTCATACGAACTGTTCTTCGAAGCATATCCCTGCTATATGTAGTTTAAGAGACAACTTGATAGCCGCTTACATTTTCCTCTCAGATAAGTAAACTGAGATACTTACGTTTCTTCAGAAAGTATTTGATTATGTGCTTAACCACTTTTAAACCCTTTCCATTTTTTTCTCTGAAGAAGAGATATACACAGAATGTTGCTTCACTACTACTTCATACTGCTCAGATACTCTCTCACAGGATTAGCTTCAATACTGTTCAGGTGTAACTCATGTTCTTTTTGCTTTCTGCATTGGTCCTCAAATCCTTTTCTGTGTCACTGCATTCATCTCTGGTAAGGAATGAATGGCTAATTCTGTGTTTCTAAATTTGTATGCAGTAATTTTTCTTTGTTTTCAGGAAGACAGACAGACATAGTGTATAGGAAAAATCTGAGGTAGAATGAGATACATGACCTTTGGATTAAATTATTTGATGTCTCGCCGCGTTGGCTCCCCTCGAGCCACCCCTCTTCGAGGGAATCTGCGGCTGTCCTGCAGCGTCCCTGGCCACAGGGGTCGGCCACTGCTGGCAGGAGCTGGCTGCTGTTACTGCTGTGCTGTCCTTCCCGAGTGGGGAAGGGGGCTCCCAGAGTGTCAGCTGGGGAGGCGCCGGAGGCAAAGGAGGAGGGAAGGGTCTTCGTGTGGGTTCCAGCAAGATGGGTCATTGTGGAGGGGCCAGGGACGAAGACACCAGGAAAGCTGAACATCTGGGTTTATAAGGGGAGCAGGGCAACCAACCAGGGAAGGGCAAATGGGCGGAGGGAAACTTGAGGGACAACTGGGGAACAAATCAGAACTGGGGAAGGAGGGACTGGGTAGGGAGGAACCAATGGAGTGTCGTAGTGAACAGAACGTTTGAGAACATAATGAATATTTAGCAGGGGACATACATATTGAACGGGGAACATACATAATAAACAGGGAATCCAAACACGAGGGGGGAACACACATATGTGGCAGTGGTCTGATGACCACAAGGATGCTGCAGCCCTCCAGAGGGCTGAGGCACCGCCACAATGTCTCAAATAGATTGTTAGTCCTTTCCTTTAATAGCATTTGCTTCTTGTTTAAGGCAGTGTACCATGAGGGATTAAGTATTATTATTAGTAGTAATGTAGTATTATTGTCCAATTTTTCTTTCTGAATAAAGTTTAACTGGATAGAATTTATATTAGCAAAGCATTGTAGCATCAAGTGTTCATTTGGGTGGTTAACTGACAATGTAAGTCATGACAATTTTTTTATTTAATTGTCCAATGTTAAATTTGCATGACAGAATTAATTATGTAGATGTTTTTAAAAATAAAATGTCCTCGGTGTTTTGTCTGGAGGAGAATCGTTCTTGATCTCATCACCATACAGCCATTGAATATGTATTGGATTGTGTCAGACCTGCTGCAGGTGAGCTATGGACTTCTACCTTAGGTTCTTGCATTGCCGGTGAGGGCCATACAGCTAGCTGATGGCCTGTGGGTTGTGTCCAGCAGGGGACAACTCTGACTGCCATAAAGTTTAGTCATCATCTAACAAGAGGTGTTATTCTCCCGTTTTAAAGATACGTGTTACATTTAATAAGCAATACATTACATCAGAGAAGACATAGTTTTGCTCATAGAGAGAGACAACAAGCTTTTGATTACATGGTTTAGGTATTTCCATTAGTCCTTACAGAGTATATTCACTTCTTTATGCAATTATTCACTAACTTAATAGACCTTTGGATTAGTCCATAATCGCCTAATGTGACACTAAAATTTCAGTAGAACCTGTTCACTGTATTTCTCTTGGGGATGTGTTGTCATTGCCTAGTTATTGCAGTTGCATGGCTTTTTCTGTGATTTCAAGCCAGATTTACCTATATGCCACAATTATAGTGTGCAATTCAATGCAAATCTCTGGTTCTGTTGCTGCTTCAGTCCATGCATATTTCTTTGGCTCCTGTGGGAGGAGGATGGTACCTGCTCACATACGTACCAGAATTTGGAACAATTTCAAACAAGCTTGTTTTTGTGAAGGGTTGTAGTAGATTTCTTGTCACCTGAAGATTTTGCAGGAAATATGTGATGAATTATATTAGAGCAAATGTTCATATGGATATGTTGAAATACCATCAGCTTAAATGACTGAAAATGTCTTATGAGGGAGTGCTTATTTGATGTATCCATTGAGATGTTGGTGACACTTTAAGGTAGAAAGTTGACTTTGCAATGTGGTGAATTTTATAGTTAGTGTGGGATGACATTTAATTAGGTGAACTGCTTTTTATTGAGGGTATGATTCTCAGCATTCATTTATCATAGGTTTGTTTTAAGTCTGGTTTCACTATGGAAAGTGTATCTTGGATCAAGGCACTTAGCCCATCGACAGTGTATCTGTTCATTTTGAACTTGAGGACAATTAACCTTTCATTAGTCAAGTGCAGATAGTGTGTGAGTGGTGTGCTGACGTGTGGCACATGGATTCATGTGTGGCTGTCTTTGTGTCTTTTTGTGGTGGTCATTCTGAAACTCCCAGGAGATCTGGTACTGCCATGGTTAGTACATGTTTCCCATATCCAGAGAAGTTAATTAACACTGTGTCCTTCCTTGGCAGTTTGGGGATATTTGACCTTTATTTAATACCATTTGTCCGTCTTCAGTTATATTTACTGAGGTTCTACAATTTGCTTTGGTTATCCTCTTACCTTCTGTTCAAGTCTTCATTTGTTTCTTGCTGTTTGGTCTGCGTGAACAGTGCACTATGGCTGTTTACATTTTAATTATTTGATTGCATGATATGGCCAAAACCCACAAAGAAGTTAAAATTTACCAACAGAGAAAATACGATTGCACCTCATGTCCTGCTGTGTTCCATTCTGGGCCCCTCATCACGAGAAGGACATTGAGGTGCTGGAAGGTGTCCAAAGAAGGACAACAAAGCTGGTGAAGGGTCTAGGGGTTAAGTCCTAGGAGGAGCAGCTGAGGGAGCTGGTGATGTTCAGCCTGGAGAAAAGGAGGCTCAGGGGTGACCTTATCACTCTCTACAACTGCCTGAAAGGGGATTGTGGAGGTGGGGGTCGACCTCTTCTCTCAGGCAGCTAGAGACAGGACAAGAGGACAATGGCTTCGAACTGTGCCAGGGGAGGTTCAGGTTGGACATCAGGATGAATTTCTTTCCAGAAAGGGTTGTGAAGCACTGGAACGGGCTGCGCCGGGAGGTGGTGGAGTCACCATCCCTGGAGGCGTTCAAGAAACCGCTCTGTGGCACTTGGTGCCATGGTCTAGTTGACAAGATGGTGATCAGTCAAAGGTTGGACTCGATGATCTCAGAGGTCTTTTCCAAAGTAAATGATTCTGTGATTCTGCAAAAAGAGATTATACAACATGTTCTGCAAGTTCGAAATGAGAAAGTGAAATAATTGCTGCAAGGAAAGAGAAGTGAGAAGTGTATCCTATTTCCTCCTTTGTCTGAGGTGGAACAAGAACTGCTAAAAGCATCAGGAATAACGATGTTAGCATAATGTTTCTTGAAGACAATTTTTTTTTCCATCTTGAAATACTGTTTTTTTACCAAGATTCATATATCTGCTGTTCAGATGGAGCAAGAGAGGCTGTGGTAATGGGTTGACAGGAACATTATAAAATTCATCGAGGATGAGTGCTGAAGTCCCGCGCCTGAGTGGCAAGTCCCCCTCAGCAGGACTGGAGCTAGCTGGCTGGGGAGCAGCTCTTCCAAAAGGACCTGGAGTTGCTGCTGGAGAGCATGGCCCCTTGGCAGCAGTGAGGGCCAGCAGCCTTCTGGGCTGTGGGATCAGGTACACATTCAGGAAGTTGAGGAAAATGATTATCTCCCTCTTCTCAACACTTGTGAAACTGCATGTAGATACTGCATCCGGTTTGGGGTTTAAACTGGAGGGGGCTCAGTAGAGGGCTACCAAGCCGGTCAGGGAGGAACACCTGCCCTAAGAGGCAAGGGCTGATCTGACTGGAGAAAAGATGACTTTTGGGGGATCTAGCATCAGTCCCCAGCACTTTACAGGGAGGCAGTCAAGAAAACAGAGGTAGGCACTTCCTAGTGGTGCATGGTAAGAGAATGAGGAACAATGGTGATGAACTGCGACAGGGAAATCTCAGATTTCTAGATATAAAGAAAAAAATCTCTAGGAAGATAATTAAACAGCACAACAAGATGTCCAGTGAGGTTTTGGGATGTCTGTCCATGGAATTTTCAATCCAGCTGGACTAGGCAAGCACCCTGGTCTGAACTCAGTATCGGCCCTTCTTTGACTAGAAGTAAACGTCCCAAGATCCCTTCTAAATTTTATGTGGAAACGAATAATTTCTCTGGAAAATTGCAGAAATCAACTTGCATGTTTTGTTTTGTTTTGTTTTGTTACTTGTGTGAAGTCCTTGCTCTCTACTGTGTAGTACAAAAAAGGGGGTTGTAGAAACAAATAGTTGTCTCCATCAGGTCTACAAAACTGGGAAGGATATTTTTGTCATCACATATGGAGGTAAAGAGATGGTCAAAGTAAGATTGCTGTACTAATCAAGCTGAATATGTTTTGGAATCCAGCAGCTCTGGAGCGGTGCAGAGACACCTGTACTTGGCTAGACAGATGTGAGAAAAATTGTCAATTGATTTCTGGACTGTGGCTTGATAGGAGAAGAGGCAGCAGTTATACTGGTCTGACTGTATCAGTGTTTGGATGAACTTTCAAGGAGAGAAGATAAACTTTGTATTATGTGAGAAGACTGACGGATAAAGAATATCTGCGATGCTTTGAGTCTTTATGATATTTTTGTGAGATCTGTAAAATCCGTTTGAATTAATAACATTTGACCAGTGTAATTTCAAAGAGTATGCAGCATTATGTGAAAATTGACTTGGAGAAGAACAATTGGTGTGGAGCTCAGAAAAAAATTGTTCTTCTGGAAGATAGCTTTAATAGTAACTGTTGTTCTTAATGTGAAAAATCCACATTTCTATAAATATGCTATTATTAATAGCCAGACAAATATGAAATAGGACAAAGAGCACGAGGCACTGTGTGTATGCTGAAGAGTCAACCTTACAGTATGAGGTAGGTGTACTGGAAAAAAGATATAGAGAATAAGTAAAAGATACTTCGGTGGGAGAGAAAAATATATTTTGACACACAAAAGAAGATGCCCAAGTCTGGCAAGGCAGAAGGGGTGGGAAACTGATGAAAACATCAGAGATGGAATGGATGGGGGGAAAAAGAGATTTTTGTCAAGAGACTGTCTAAACAAGTTTAGGAAAGATAAAGAAGAAGGAATACAACGTCAGTGACTCTATATCCCACAGGATTAAGAGGAGTAAGTAATGCTTTTTGGAGACACATTTTCAGTAGCTGTATTTTTTTGCTTGCAGTTGCGTTTATTTTCCCAGAAATTTTCTGCGACGCATGAAGCATATCAGTGAAGACGCTGATGAGGAAATGAGAAAGAGAGTTCACTTCCACAGAAATGTAATAGAACTGATGAGTATGAAGTCAGCCATCAAGTCTGAAAGATAAATCTTGAGAGATGTTTAAACCATTCACTGCTGACAGCTAGCAGTGATAGTGAGCTTTCAAGAAAGTCTTTTGCAGAAAAATGGAATTGAGTTCTATTTCAGCAGTCATGACTATGTGGTCCTGCTTATTTTTGCTACTAGGAAGTAGTATTTGCATACATGCAGGATTCCCAATAATTTCTCAGCTTCTAAGGATATTACAAATCTATCTGAAGTCCATGTTCTCTCTTAAGAGTATATGCAAATATGTAATTTAAATTGCTGACATGAGAGTAATTACTCATTCCTTCTGTGTTGAAGTTGCATTTTTCTCCCTAAGGAATTCCCTAAGGAATTTTGCTCTGTTTCAGGCATTTCTTAAACTTACCGTCCTGCTAGAGTTCAGATTTTCATCTATAACTGATCCTATGCCTTGGTCATTCACATGACACATGCCTAAGTACTTACATTTTTATCTTCTGAACTAGAATCGTCACCAGCCTCTGTAAAAATGTCTGACTCTGGACACTGGCGTGTCAGTGACCACGTTCAGCTTTTCAGCAGTGCTTTAGGTCTTGTTTCATGTGTGGAATTTGGATAGGTCAGATGAGCTCTGACCTCTCATTGATGGGACCATGGAATATACTTCTTTACCACACACAAGCATATAATGCTTAGTGTTCTGGAGCAAGCTAGTGTCTGGTTAGATGATCTGTTGGAAAACTTCCCTGGGAGCCTTGTCTGTTTTTACTGACTTTTTATGAAGACCAGTCTGGTTAAATGCACTATTTTGACAAATCCGTGAAGTCGTACTGCTGCTAACAAAGTAATCTGTCATGTTTACACTTCAAGGAACATTACAATTTTTTTCTGAAAGTTGAGAGGAATAGTTTGGTTTGGTGCTTTTTTTTCCTTTTTTTTTTTTTTTTTTTAAGCAACGGGAAAGAAAAGTTAAATTGTATTATATTTAGACAAAGGACACTGGAGCACAGCCAGTGAATAACAGCTGTCCTATTGCATGTTTCATCATTTAGGTAAGTGTCACTGTGTCACTGCCCTACCCCTGTATTGGTAAAACTCCTGAAGCAGCTGAAGATCCTCAGCTAAATGAAGTATCACAACTACTCTTACTGTTTTCATTCACATGTGTAAGGCAACAAGGAAAAAAGTGTATTCATTTTAGCTCTTTCAGCATAGAAATGATCTGGAACACTGACTTTCCTCCTTATTTATTTATTAAGTAATCGTCAGAGCATTCCTCGTGTGGAAGGATGGCTATCTCCAAACACACAAGGCCACTATGCAGGTTGTCTAAACCTCATGGATACCAAAGGCTCGATTGAGTTGCTTCTGCACGGACTTGAAACATCAGCAGCGATTACTCAAGTTCCCTGCCAGTCTCTGCTTTTCCAGAGGTTTACAGGTTCCCCATAAATCAACCCAGCTTTGGAAGACTGGATATCCTTTTGAGTCTTGGATGGGAATAGGAACCTAGGAATGGACAAGTAAATTGATGCTTAGCCACTTCTGTTATACATGTACTTCTATGTGTAATACTTTGACATGCATGACGTAAATAGCAGTCAGAACACTTTCACTTATATATTCACTTGTCTTTCACGTATATTCATTTTTTTTTCAGTTCATTGCATAACTCGACAGATGCTAATTGCCGCTCAAAGCTCACCTGACTGATTTTTCTCATATTTAAAGGAGAACAAAACCCTATGATATTAATGTCTGAAGATGAGCATGTTGCCTGATGTTGAAAAGACTTATTTAGTCCTTAGTCACTTGTGCCCAGGGATTTATTAGTCATGGTAATGTCTCCAATTAGTTGAAGGACAGAGAGCATAGTGGGGGCACTTTTTGCCTAATTGCTGTTAGTTGTGTACATGCAGTTTACTGTTGACTTTACGAGGCTAGCTGAAGTGTTACAACGAGCGTCTTAAGAAGTGAGGTCTCTTTCTTATTTATAAAATCATTAAAATCAGAATTAGCACCTGCAGTAATAGATATAAAGTAGCACTGTGGCATGGAGCAGGAATGCTTTACTGTTTGATGATGTATTTTTGTTCTAAATCATAGTCTCTCCAGACATCCTGAAAAATGTGAACCTTGCTGGAACAAATACATTTTACAGTAAATGGAGAGAGGATCAAGTATTATGTTCTGTGTATAGTAAAATAACCTTTAGATGAACTTGGAAAGGAAAAGAATTCCTCTTTAATTAAGTTTGCCTTTCTTCCTGGGGTTGTGAAAGAGACGAGAAAGTGCTACCATTAAAGTGGGAGTGGAGTTAATTGACATTAATCTTCATAGGTTTCTTAGATTTATTTTAATGGCAAAGAAGTAAAAAGGTCCTCAGCCCGAGTTAACTGTCGCTAAATAATTGAATGGTGTACCTGAATTTAACATTTTCTTTTCTGGTTTGGAATGAAATTTGCTGCCTTCTGTCTTTCCTTCTTCTATTTCAAACCCTGTAGAAAATGCTGGAGATACACAGAAACTTGGTAAAAGATTAACAGTTTTGACCCATCTCGTTTTCTAAAATGAATGTCTCTTTATAGAGCATGGTCTAGCAAGCTCAATTGAATCCTGATAAAACCATCTCAACTGATCTTGCTGACTGTGTACATCTGAAGGAATTTCTATCTTTAAAACAGACTAACTCAAATCTGTTTAGCATGACAAATATTGGTAATTCAGATTCCTAGAAGAGAATATATACACAGTGCCTGTCCTCTTGCCTTCATGTGACTAGGTGCTCTTTTGAGGGAGCTTTGTGCAACTCCTCCAAAAACAACTGGATTGAGAATTCAAGTTGGCAGGTGGTGTGCTCTGCTTCACTGGAGGGCATTCAAAAGACTTCCTATATATTCTGGTCACTTCTTCTATCCGGCATCATTCCTTCTTACCAGTCTTGTTGCTGCACATCAGTGGCTGTGGTTTAGGAATCAAAACTGTGCAACTGGGTGCCATCAGCATTTCAGAGACACTATAGTGTTTGTTACACACTTGGTGATCTTGGGCACATTTTAAGGAAGAGTTAAAAAGATGGTATTCTGGTAGTGAGATGGGTTAATCTCAGTCAATCACCTCTGAAAAGGCCAGTAAGACAAGAATAGAGAGAGTAAGAATAGCTGTTTTCACCACGTAGAGCAGCAATATTTCAAGTCTTCCACATTTGGTTATATTATTATCTGATTCATGTTGGTTTCTTTGCCGGTTTAGCAAATGGGTTACTGAGTCACGAGCTCTTGTTGGCCTTATGTACTAGTATAGAAGTCAATTGTATTTCTTTTCTAGTGGTTGGCACTTTTTTCAGTGTACAATATTTCCCAGATAAAATCAAATAGCTCCATGTAAATCGTCAGAAATGTGCATTTTAAACCAAGACCTGTCAGTCTTGACCAAGTAAAGAAATGTTGCCTCTAATAAAAGTATCTTCCTAAATGGATTTATTTACTCGTGTCTGGAAAATCGCTCAGATGTTGGGATAGAATTTTTCCCTCTCCCCCTGGAATTGCTTTACTAGCTTTCTGTAAGCTGTCATTGTATACTTATTTGTAGTTCAGAGTTTTAAAATTGGAGGAGGACCAGAGGTGCTCCAATTAAATGAGACAGAAAGTAAAAAAATGAAAAGTGAAAATTTGAAATGTGTTTGTATTTGCATCTTTTTCTTGTTAATTTCAAGTTTTTTAAATATAGTAAATCGTAGAAAAGAGACAAGTGGAGATCAGGTTGCTCGGAGAAGTTGTGCAGCTTCCATTTTTGGATGTCTGCAAAACCCAACCTGATCAAGCCATGAGCAACCTGCTGTGACCTCAGAGCAAGCCCTGATTTGAGCAGGAGGCTGGAGTAGAGAGACCTCTCATGATCTTTTTCCCACGTGATTTGTCCGGTGAATCTATAAATAAAATTAAGGACTCTGAAATGTCAAGATATTCAAGTGACTCTGAGTTGAGGTGTTGTGGGTGTAACTCCTGTTGCGTTTAGGTGGTGATAGCATGACCTCTTGTACTTTCCATTTTGGCTAAATCTCTGCTGTTCTTAATAGAATTGTGGAAAAAAAATATTAAAGCAGAACAAAATAGTGTCACAATCACTTCAAATTCTCTGCAAATAACTGGGCTGGTCCAGAGAGTCAGGTGCCCTGTATCTGCAAGGAGGTCTGTTCATTTCACTGTGCTTCTGCTGTTTACGGGATGGAAGACACAAAGAGGAAGGTCAGTTTTGTGGTGGTTATGTCTCCTTCCTTAGAGAGCTACTTATAAATTAACTTTTAACTCCTCATCATTGTAATGCCTCTGGGAAAAGGCTGGGATTGCCTCTGCACTCTGAGCAACTGTAAGCTAATTTATAAAGTAATTAGATGCCAAAAAGTGCAAGCAGACCATAAATAGACATTTTAAAAAAAAAAAAAGCTGTGTGGCAACAAAACATGAAAGAGATGGCAATAGGTAGCTTTAAGGGAAAAAGGGTGTACATTTACAAAACTTAGCTTCCTAGTTTTAGTGCTCCCATTAGTGGGATCCTGCTAATGGGAAATGTTAAATATTTAATATCTGACATTTCTCTAATGTCTATGTAGTGCAGTAAAGATTAAGGATTTTATGATGCATTTCAATTTAAAAGAATGAAAGAGCTTTTCAGGCTGTTACGGGGAAACTGTCAGTGAGCCTTGTATTTAGACTGTGTATTACTTTCAGCTATAATAGACTCTTTCAACTTGTTTGCAGCAAGCTAGGTATGAAAGCCCTGATATCTGAACAGTGCCTTTTGTTCATCCACTGGGAACCTACTGAGCTGTGGCAAGGTTTCTGTTGCGCTTCCCAAATTAAGCAGGCATGCCAGAAGCGCTGAACAGTTTCCACAGCCATGACAGTTTTGATTTTCAGTGAGGCTTGCTAGTGTTATCCAAGAGGTGATGCAAGGCCTTGCTATTACAGACTGGTTTGAGGAGTTCCCACAAAAGACTGCAATAAGAGCCAGGCATGCCTCTCTTACTCGGTCCTTTCCTGACTTTTTCTGTCCTTTCTTCACATGGAACATACTGGTGGTCTTCTTTCCTGCAGTAAATTTGCTGAAAAATTCCACCCTCAGTTTTGGGGGCAGCATATGTCTGTGTAATTTAGAAGCCCTTAAATCCTTTCTTTAATAATAAAGCAGTAACATTTTTAGTTTTGGTATACAATGCGAATTGGCACAAGGATAGTAATTTAATTCCTTTCTTTTACTGGAACATTGTACTTGTGTTAACATTGGATCTGATTTATAGGGTCTGCATATTTTCTGTAATTGCTAGCCAGTGCCCATTTGTGAAGGTCGGTTGGGTGACTGTTAGTTACTGCTATCAGTCTGATGCACTTTGCTTGACCTCAAGCCCATAGCACTTCCTTGAAATAAACTGGATGAGTAATATAGATTGCAGTTTTCAGCACTGGAGGAATACTGAAGTCCATACTCATTTGATTGAAATGGAAAGAAAACTACTTCCAGGCATTCTTTGACCTTTTGGTGATATCTGAGTGAATTTGCAGATGCAACCAAGGTATTGCAATTTTTTTTAAAATGATTTAGTGATTAAATATCTATTGCTGATTATCTAATTAAAAGATAGGTAATGAATGTGTAATTATTTTCCTTGTACATTTGTTTCGTCTTGATGAAATAGGTAGCTAATGGTCTTAAAATGGTGTTAATTCAGTTAATATGCCATGTATATCTACAGATACATAATTGACATATGTTTGCAGCTTCTGCTTCTGCTAATGTTTAGTTGTAGTACATGAATCTAAAGTTTGTTTGCTTGCTTAAAACGTGAATGGAATGCAGTAAGTATACTATATATCATAGTTAGAACAGAGGCTACTAGGAGGGAGGTTCTGTTGATACTCTTTTAAGTAGCATACAATAGGTATGCTATTCTGAAAATTAAGCATCTCTTAGAAGTAGTAGTACCATCATTTGAAAAAGAAATGCATGTAGGGAAAACCTTTGGAGTTACGCTTTTGTTTTAAAACAGGAAAAGGCTGACGGTAAGATGATGCCTGCTGCTGCTTTTATGGGTTTGACTCATGGCTTGAATTTTTCTGTATGGCTGATGTGTAAATGCCTCTATTAACACATTTATTAGCTTACACTCTCCACCACCATAAAATGTTGGTAAATAGATATATACTGTAAATAAGGGCCTGCTTCTTTCTCTCAGCACCAGAATGCATTTGGGTGTTCATAAAGCACTCTAAATAGTTTTCAGTATTTTATCTCTTTCTTCTCCAACTCATGTGAATTCAGTTTCACTGTGTCTTGTGTTTTTCTAATCTTGGTTGTTTTTTGTTTTTTTTTAATCACACAACATAGAGCTGATAAAGCAGATGATGAGGACGATGAAGATCTAACGGTGAATAAAACATGGGTCCTTGCACCAAAGATTCATGGTGGCGATGTAACTCACATACTGGACTCGTTACTTCAAGGATATGACAATAAGCTTCGGCCAGATATTGGGGGTAAGCTCATAAAAGGATTCAGCGTAATAAAAAATGTGATCTAGAGATGGTGTGCATTTTGTCAAAGACGACAAAACTCTGCTTATTGCAATGTTTAAAACTCAATATAGCAAACTAAATACAAGAGCAATAAAATGCAGTGGTTTTCTGAAACTAGTAAAAATAATGTTCTGTGCAAGATCAGACTTTGTGTTCTATTTGTAGTCTTTTTTTTTCTTATGGAAAATATTGGTTTTGGAGGACAGTGAGCAATCTATAATAAATCATTAAAAGGCAATTATAATTTGTGTTGTTTAAAAAAGATCTTCTGACAGAAAGAATTGTAGATATAAACCAGCCATGGTAATTTCAAAAATTGACCTTAAGTCTGTAGGACTTCATTGAAGAATTATTCCTAGCCACTTTATTCTCACTGTACGAAATGCATTGTGTCTATTTTGAGCAAATATAACTCAACATAGTTGTCTTCTTCCCTTAGATAAGATTTTGAAAAAAATTTTAAGAGTCTAAAAATATAATTTAAGATGCATATTTGTAGTGGAATATGGGAAGAAAAACTGCACTGCTATAGATCGAACTTTGCAGCTAGTAGGAAGGCAATTTTGTCTTTCAACAGTCAAAGCATCAATTTGCATGTAACTATTAAGTGTAAATATTTGGAAGAATCTTGTTTTGAAAACATGTAGTATGTGAAACCTTGCCAGCTCCTGTCTACCACTTGCACACAGGATCAAATAAGAAAAACAATGTATTTTGTCTGAGTTTGTTTCCTGAAATGTGAAGGAAGAGGTGGAGTACATAAGTCTTTGTTATCTGCCTGGCATTCCCTATCAAAGGAATGCCATGTGAGTCTGTAAGCTGCTTACACGATAAACAATACAACAATCTAGACCTGTTTCATTTATGTAGGGGAAGAGAAAGATGCAGTCTCAAACTGTGCATTTTCTTTTGAAAGCTTCTGACAAATTGTTTTCTTTCCCAAACTTCTTAGTTCTGTTTTATTGTTGACTGTTATCCTGGAGATGTTGAAAGGCAATAATTCTCTCCCTGTCAAAATATAATCACATGTGAATCTCATAAAGTTTGGTTTAAGTCTTTTTCTTCATGTTCATTTAATTGAATTACTAAAAACATTTAGACAACACGAAAAGTCCTCCAGCATGCTTTTCCTTAAATTTTCAATGTGTGACAAATGTATAGTTTTTTTCCCTGTTTCATGCAACAGACAGAAAAGTGATTATGAGGAAATAAACTGTCTCTTCCAGGATTCCTTACGATTAACTGGGGATGAAATTTTCTCTTCTCTCCTCATAAAACTTACAAGTAAATGGAGAGAATACAGAGGAGGAATTTATTCTGACATGTCAAATGCATTCAGATGGGCATGGAAGAATTTTGATGTAATTCTTACCTTTACTCTTACGGTTATATACCAAGTCTTGATAGGACAAAAACTCTGTCTTTTTGTGAGTAACTCAATGTACAGCTTTTTGGTTTCAAAATATCAGTTCCTAAAAGAAGACACTTAGTTCTAGCTTCTCTCACATAAATGTACCCTTTCTCTTCTCGAAAGTTCTGTACCAATCTGACCTTTGCTATCTGAGGCTTGCCTTCATCCACTATACTGGAACATAAAGTTCCTGAATAATCAGCCAGAATAATGAAAAAAGGAAACATTTGGGAGTATTCACTTTGTTTTCAGGAGAGCAAATGTTAAGAATGATATCCTTCTGGATGAAGGGGAAGTTGCAAAATTCTGCCGCAAGGAAGAAATTTTGGACAACATAAGATGAAATTTCTGACTTCAGGTGAAGGCACTGCATTCTGTCCAGTTGTTGGGGAACTGCAGGAGGTATTTGACAGACAGAAAAACAAACTCAGGCTACAGTTTATTCATCTTAATCTGCTTCAAATATGTAGATAAAATCTGGTGTCAGATTCCTTTCTTCAGAGTGTATGTCAGATCTTGTACAACAAGGTTATTGAACTGGAATTCTCATTATCTTTCAAACCATTAGTATCCCACAGAACATTCTTGTGATTGAATTACAAAGCTCATTTACAATAGCAACATTTTTTTGTTTTGGACTTTTTGGGTTTTAATCCCAGAGCAGAATTTTGTTTTCTTGCTGGTGTCGACACAGAATTTCAGCATCTCAGAGTGAGATAAGGGTTTCATTGTCAAACATGCAGTTAGTTGAGTGAGATGCTAAAGGATAGCCAAATGAAAATTGACACTTTGGAGGCAATACTGAAATTTAATAGGGGAAAACCACTCTGTCATTTTCTGTTTGTTTCCTTCAAATATCCACAAGTTGTAGTAATTCCTTAACTGCTACCCTTTACCATGTTTGTGAATCTCACTGGTCTTTAACTCAATTTATATAGTAGGCTTGAGGTGTTTGGAGCATAAAGGTTCTCGCATTCTTCTACTCAGCATGAAGTAATAGTAGTTATCAGATGAAGTCTCCTGTCTGTGGTATAAATACCTTTAATTACAGATACAGCCTTGGAGTGTTGATATACTAATAAAGCAGCATTATTCTCACTGTAACACTACCTTTCGGCTGCATGATTTTGTAACCGCACTGTTTTAGGTTCAGTCCTGCATCAAAGTAGCTATTATTTTTGAACTTTCCTTTTTAAAGGAAAGAATTCTGGTTGCTCATTTTTCCACCTCTCTCACCTTAGGGACACTGATATATTGTCCTATCAATGTACAGATCATTTTTTACAGTGATGTGTGTATGGGTGAAACCCAACTGATCTATTTGAAAATTTAATTAAAAATAGGAAAAAATCATCACATATCTACATCTTTAGTGGGTGTTTTCAATCAACAGTTTAAGACAAGTCATCATTGATGGACATTTTAAGAATGGTGGGAATTTAAGGATGATTGCTCATGGACGTAGAAAAATTGGATACCTAGAGAAATTTGGATAGTTGTTATTGCCCTATAAGCAGAGCATGGGTAAATAATTACATCTCTCAAATGCACTAATGTGAATAGTCATGTTCTAAGAGATAAAAAAGGATACATGGAAAATACCGGACTTTCAAATAGAAGTGCTAATTCTCAAAAAATAAAGGTATTAGGGAGGTATTCTGTTGGACAGGTGCTCTTAGTGTAGCATCGATGAAAGTATGATATAGGCAGAAAAGTAATAAGCTCAAACTGATGCCTAAAGATTTTTAGATTTTGATATATTTTTAAATATATTTGCAACTTTGTAGACTGCTAATACATAGCTAAAACTTCAAGTACTTTTCCTGACCTCTCCCATAGTTTAACAAACTCTTCTTAATGCATTCTTGAAATTCTGTTTAGTCTTGCCCTTAATCTAGCAAGGACACTTTGTTTTGCACCATACATTGTAGACACAATAAAGTGTAGGGCTAAAAGGTTGGAGGGGGGTCCAGTGGGGCAGAACCTGGGGGAAATTACCTAACCAACTGCTCTTCTAATTGGACAATATTTGTTAGATATACTAATTAATAACCTTATAAAAAGTGTAGAAATACTGTATCACATGTGCATATCGCCATATTGTGCACCTTGAAAGCTTTCGATTAAAGAATTGTTTTTATATTATCATTTTAACACTGTTTGGAAAGGTTTTGATTTTTATTCCGGGCAACAAAACAAGTAGGAAAATACCAAGTACAGGTAGAGAGAGATGTATTTTAAGAATATTTTTCAAGAATTAAAGAAAATCAAAATACAAGTGCAAGATGTAGAAGCACATATTCAGGGAATGATAAAGGTATTGAACGTGTGCACTGCATAGAAAATGATGGAAATGATAAAAGTGGTGGGTAGGAGTATTTGCTAAAGATGGATTTCCTTTAAATAAAAGGGCAAATATTGTGGAGAACAGGGCTCTGCTTTCATCAAAATCACTTTGAAAAAATTGTTCAGAGGTTGACCTGGAAGCCTGCTGTAGACACTTGAGGCTGAATTTTCAATATAGGTAGCTGTATAAGTAATAATCTTAGATAGCTGGTTGTGAGAATGATATTATTCCATTAAAAGCTATTACAAATTGAAGGTCTCTGTTATTTCTGAATGTGGTAGTCACCTAATTTCTTTGCTGAATAACTGCTTTATCAACAAAAGGAGATGCTTCTTTAGGCAAGTAATGAGGAGTTTTAGAGAACATGCTCAAAGCAAATAAGCCTGGATGAAATTACAAAAGTGGTCTTAGTTATTAAAGAGCTTAATAAGTAATAATTAAAACCAAAGGTGATGTGACGTAGACCTTCATCAGAAAATGAGGGAATTGTGGTAAACTATGGTGTCTGGGTAGTGAATTTAGATGGACTGCCATGCTCTTGGTTAATGTATTGAAGTAATGGATTGGAGTAATGAAAATGGAGCAGTGTTAAGCAATAAAAAGTGCAACGTGCTGCAATTTTACAATAATGATAATTATTTCTGTCAGGAGATAGGTGTTTATAGAATGAGAATAGCTGATCAGAAGAGCTCTTAAGTGTACCAAGAAGAGATATTTCAAATATCAAAAGCTGAAAATTGAACCCACAAAAATATAGGCTAAAAACCAGGCACTTTGGATGGCAGGGGAAATTACTAAAATAATTTGTCAGTGGTTGAGGTAGATCTTTATCACTATGATTTGTCTTATCAGGAATAAACATTTTTCAAAATTTTTAAAACAAGAAGAAGTTCAGTCTAGTGAAAAGAAGGTGTCAAAGCAGGAAATTAGAAAGTGAGTATATCTCTCTAGATTGGGCTTATCAAACAGGTTCCCTGTGTGCTTCAGCTACATTAGAAGCTGATGAACTGTCTCTTGTGGTCAGCTGCTCCTTTGTGCTTTCTTTCTCTCTCTTTCCCTCCCTCTCGAATATGCACTGTTATCCTCTCACCTTCTTGCTTTACTCTAGCCTGGGTCATACTGTCTTTCAGTGTAAATATTTAAAATGCTCAAGCCCTTTCTCCCCTTGTTTAAATCACTGCTGTTCTGCACTTCATGCAGGATGTGTTAAATAGCCTTCTTCCTATTTGTAGTGTTTTCAGGGCTGATACCAAATTTTGAAGTAAAATAAGAAGCAGTCATGGTAGAAATATCTTCTCAAACCATCTTTCACTATTAGCTCTTTGTGAAGAGCAAATGAACAATACTAATTTTATGGATGTCAAATTAATATCAAGAAGGTATTTTCCTCCAGCATTTGTCATTTTCATAAACTCTTATCACTTCTAGTTCAAGAACACTAGAAGTATTAATTAATTCTTCTAATTCAGAAGTACATTTCTCTGTACCATGCAGAAGAACTAGGGTAACAAAATAGCTTCTTCCAGTCCTCTTGAATTGGGTTTCTTTCTCTGGATCATATTAAATAAATCAACTAAAATAATTTCAACAAAGGCAAATTTTAAAACTGTTCACTGGCTCTTAATACCTCTAATAATTTTACTCAGAGCAGTATGGAAAAGGCAAAATGAACTATTTGGCTCCCTACAGGAGAGCCCTTGTGGCAGATGAAGTACTGTGTGATGCAAGTCGGAATTTCTTAAAATTGGCACAGCCCCCATTAAAAACTGTATCACTGAAAGAGCTTGGTATTTACTTGTTAATAAGGAATGTCAATAGCTGAGATGTCTATAGTGTGGTCTCACAGGAAAGTTTTGATCAAGAAAAATGGTATTTTGAATGATTTCAGGAATTCATTTTTGTAGTAAAGATGGCAGAGGACACAAAGACTATTGGAAAGGGAGTGGCTGCATCTGCAGAGTAACCAGCTCCTTCAGTGTAACTGGAATTGAGATGGGGAAAAAAGGAGGTGGAAGGGGAAGAAGCCTGTGAGTTGTATTTTAAGGTGTGAGATTCTTCATAATGAAGTATTCAACATTACTTAAGGAATGAGACAAGATATGCTTTGATCCATTTCCTTGTGTTCTGGTCTAGCAGTGGGGCTGCTGTTATAAAAATAAATAGGATTGCAAATTAAAGGAAGAGGCTATCTGTTTGCAGATATGTGATGTATGTTAAAAGGATTGCATTATACGTGTGACTATAGACACACATTATAAACACTTCTTGTGCTCTGATATTTCAGTCTGCATGTATCAGTTCTCGTGCTGTCTCACTTCCTTTATGAGCTCTGCAGAAACTGGAAACATTTGCAGCTCAGAATCAAAGAATAACAGAATTACAGAATATTCTGAGTTGGAAGGGGCCCATAAGGATCATCACAGGAAGTACTTATTTTTTCCCTCAGGAAATAAATTGGTTTCCAGAGTCTGTTTAAACTTTCTGTGAAGCATGCTGGGGACAGGATGGTGATCAAGTGACTCTGTGCTCTGTGGTCATACAGAAAATCCTTTGTGCTGCCTCAGTAGTATGTCTTCCTGTAAGGCTTAGGTTCACACCATTAACAAGATTTGGAATCAGAGAGAATTTCCTCCCAAGTGAGCTTGGCAGGGAAAACGTATCGTGGGATATTTAGGAAATGTATCTTGCCTGTCATTGTAGCTGGCAAGGATGTCAATGATACCATTTTTCTTTCTGTATGTCTGTTCAAGTTCTAAGAAATTTGAAAAATCTTACTTAAGATTTTAGGTTTGTTGTTGAACACTTGGACAATCTCTGAAGTTTTGCAGTATAAAAAAATTAAATCTAATGACCTTGGGTTCCTCTCCTATGAAATCAAAATGCCTTTTTGTTTGTCCCTTCCCCCTTTTTTTATCTGCAGATTGAAAGAGATGCTCATTTTATTGTGTCATATCATAAAAGGACCAGCAGAGATCGATTATTATTATCCCGCTTCATTCCATTGGGTACTAGGACATAACATCCTGTTGTGTCCATGTTCTTGGTTCTCCAGTACAAACTAGAAGAAAATGCTTTGTAAATTGATGAAATTAAAATGCATCCTCACCTCTTTCATTTGTGCCTTTTTTTCTCTATAAACCAGTTAGGAGGAAAAAACGGAACTATCAGAGCCTCCTGTAGTTCAGGCGTGCCTTTCATGGAAACGCTTTTAGACTTTGTGTCCTTCTGTAAGTGCACAAAGTGGAGAGTATATTCTGTAAGGGAATTTATTTTTTAAAGTTTTTGGTCTTTTGTCTGCACAGTGAGAGTGCTTTCCCTGTTTTTAAAGAAAAATAACTTTGGTAATGTTTAACTTTTAAATGACTTTCATTGAGGAGCTTTCAATTTGGTGTTTGAACCAGTGTATTAATCAAGCTGATGAAAGAACATTAGTAATCCCTAGGTGTGCTATAGCTTCATGAACTGAAGAAACCTGTGGTGAAAAGTTATTTTGTATTTGTTACACATTCTCAGTAGAATTTGATAGAAAGCACTTCATAGTGATTCCTTACAGCTGATAAACACGTCAGTCCCTGACCTCATGGTTTTTTGTATGAACAAGTTTTTCCTAACTTTTTTTTCTGTTTAGGATTGTATTTTTATGTTGGAAGACAGTTTTTGGGGTTTTTTGTTTTTTTTTTCTTCCTTTATCTTTTTTATCTATCTTATATTTGTTCAAAAAGCAGTTGAGGATTGAGTTATGACCTAAAAAATTCAGGTTGATAATTCTAAAAATTCATATGAAATGAGAGACCCAAGTCATATATGATCCTTCACAAAATGAACAAACCAGAAATTTAATTATTCTGAATCTAATGAAAGGATATCAGATACGCTGTTGTTTTAGTTAAATAAATTAAATTGCACTAACAATGCACAGAGTTAATTAAATATGTAATTATTATGGTTATTGTTTTGTTTAGTGAGAACTACGGTAATTGAAACAGATGTCTATGTTAACAGCATCGGTCCAGTTGACCCAATCAATATGGTAAGTTCTGATTATTGACAGAAAACATCATCTGCATGTTGCTATGGGTTAATATTATGAAACAATTCTAATCTCATTCAAATAATTTTCTTTATTTCTTACTGTGTGTTCTTATGCTGTTGGTTATGATTCAGGTTACTGCAGAGGTATGTTTAGTCTCTCTGCTTGAAATTGTTGTAGTTTTAAAAATACAATTTTTTCTTTTAAAAAAAATGAGGCCACACAGAGTTTATTGTATCAGGTCCTTGTTTTAGTTTGTGTTGAACATTTCCATAATTTTTGTGTATACCTGGTTTATCTCTGGTCTGGTTTGATTTCCTGGAGCTACTCTTCAGAGTCTAAGAAAAATAACAATTGACACAGCAGTCGTGAATACAATTATTTTCAGTGAAGTGATCTGTTGTTTGTTTGGTTTTTCTTCAAATTCATAGAAAGAAAAATTTGAAATTAACTCTTTCGTCCTCTTTTTTCCATTTAGTCTTCTGTGGCCTTTTCAGTATGTGTGTTTGTATGCACGGCTGGTGCCTTAGAAGTCAAGCAATGCATCTCACCTAGTTTCTGGTAGATCTTTTGAGCTCTGACCTATCTATTTAGTACCAACACTGAACTAACAGCACTTATGAGGAAGTTGAGTGTGTGGTATTTTCTTAGCTCTCTTAGATCGTGCATGGTATGAGATGGTGATGTTGGAGGCTTTAGAAAGGCCTTTTGGCATGACTTCTGCCCGGGACTAAGACAGGGACTCACCCTCAGGTGATTTTGCCTCCTTTACTTGCTCCCTACAAAATTGCTAACAGTATTGATTTTGCATGGCAGAGAAGAGTTTTGTTCAGAGGCTGGAGTATGCCAGTGCAGGGGGCTTCTGAGCGTTTTCTGAGAGTGCAGTAATTCTCAATTGTTGTTGAGGATCTTGTGGTTTAGATGAATGCCATCACGCGTGGATGGGGAATAGCGACTTTCAGTAATGGGAAGCCAAGCAAGAAAAACCAGTGGTACTTAGATACTGGGGATAAAGATGCAGATCTGTGGCAAAGGATACTCATTCTAGCAGAATGGTCTAACAAGCTTAGGGTTGTCTTTACCTGAGGCTGTGGCAGGGAAGTCCATGTCTCAGGCCAGGACTGTATGTAATGAAATGTGTGATAGAGCATAAGAGTGATGGAGTGGGGAAAATTTTCCAGCTTCCATGTCCAGTGTAAGTGGTGTCTTTGTTTTGGTCTGTCTCCCTTCTGCAGTCTTTCCCTTTTGGTTCTCTCTCTCATATCCTCTTCTGAAGGAACTTACTGTGGAAGCAAACTGTCAGGATGTGTAAGGAGGATCTAGCAAGTGGTAGAGACTTCTTTTTCCAGTAACCTATGAAAGCTCTTCAGCCTGTGGCCAGTAGGTATTGCACACACTGGAACTGAACATGAGAAATGCATACAGATTCAGTTTTCTAGTTTTAAGAGCCAGCACATGGCTGGCTTTGCAGAATAACCCTGCCCCATCTCCCATGCCCTCCTTTTGTCTCTGCAGCCACCGGGCAGTCTTCCAGTTACGGTTCAGCTGTGAACCGTGACCTCTCTTGTGCCCACAGCTGCCTTCTGCTTGTTCAGCCCAGAGCCTGAGAGTGTCAGCCATGGAACTATTTCATGTCAGTTATTTAGAGGTCTCTCCACATCTGCTAGAGCTGTGCTAGAGCTGGGTGGTGATGTCCTGGCCATGTTGCTACTAAAAGCCTGTCATACTGGCTTATAGTCCAAGATAAGGATTGGCATCCTACTGAAAAGGCATATTGCTTCACCAGGGAGCGGAATCCTAATAGTTAATAATATATATCAACTGGATGCTTCCTTCCAACCTTCTGATTTCTCTTAAAAGAAAAAAAAATAATGAAGCATGCCACCAAAGGGCATACACCAAAGGTAGATGTTACTAAGATGTAGAACTTTAAAACTATTCTATGCTTTTTAAAAATGGACAGAAAATTACTTAGCAATTTAAATTACAGTCTAAAACTACCGTGGCCTTCATAAAAGGGCAATTCCTTTCACTGGGCTTGGACTCCAAGAACATGGCTTGGATGAACATCTAACCTCAGTACAGAGATCAAACCTTTGTAAAAATAAGAAAAAACATGTATTTGAAAAGAATGTGATTAAGGTTTCAAAAAAAAAGTTATTATTCTGGGAAACAACATTCTCAGCAAAATAAATAATAACAAATTTTATCCAGTAAGCTCTCTTTAGGTGAGCTGTTGATTTCATTAGGAAGGCACTTTCCAGGAGTCAATACTGTTTGAGGTTTTTAACCAATAATCCAAAAATTGCTTCCATGTCAAGGGCTGTCCTTAGCCCCTCATTTGATCACTTAATAAGAGAATTCATTTTCTGTGATTTCCAATCCCCACTGGATTACTCATTTGCCAGATACGTTAATTCACACTGGCAAATGATGTCCTTTAAGTTTGAATACAGCATGACGTAGAGGGTATTTTTTCTGACATGATGCTGAAGCAGCATATCAAGGGAGTATGTTTTTCTGAAAGCTTCAGAGAACATATACTATGAGAGGAAACAGATTTGGTTTTTTAATTGTCTATTTTCCTCTTACTGTTTGATAAACTTTCACTTTCATAACTGAGGTCTATGCATGACATTTATTAGAACTTGTTTTTGAAGGCTGTTGCATTTTGGCACAACATTTTAGATGCTATAGTCACCCCATGATTCAGGTACATTTTCCTAGAGCTTGTGATCTCTTCAGGCATCTGCAACCTGAGTAAACACTTTTAACAAATGTCTGGATTGGTAGAGTATTTAGGCTTACAATACTAAGTCTAAAGATTTTTGAATCTGTCTTTTAGAGCTAACCTGTGCTATGCATTGTGCAACGACCATGTAAAATGCAGCTAAGTGCCATTACATGGCACGTGCAGGACTACCAGAGTATCAAGCCCAGCCAATGCGGATTTGTGAAAGTAAGGTTCAGCTTGACCAACCTGGTCTCCTTCTATGATAAAATGACCAGCTTAGTAGACGAGGGAAAGGCTGTGGTCTATCCAGACTTCAGTAAAATATTTGACACCATCTCCCACAGCATCCTCCTGGAAAAACTGGCAGCTCATAGCTTGGATGGGTGGACTCTAGAATGGGTAAAAAACTGGCTGGCTGGCTGGTCCCAGAGAGTTGTGGTGCATGGAGCTCAATTCAGTTGGCGGCCAGTTGCTAGCAGTTCTCCCCGGGGGTCAATACTGGGGGGAGTTCTGTCTTTATTGATGATCTGGATGAGGGCATCAAGCGTGCCCTCAGTAAATTTGCAGATGACACTAAGTTGAGTGGGAGTGTTCATCTGCTTGAGGGTAGGAAGGCTCTGCAGAGGGACTTGGACAAACTTGATCAATTGGCCAAGGACAACTGCAGGAAGTTCAATAAGGCCAAGTGCCGGGTCCTGCACTTGGGTCACAACAACCCTGTGCAATGCTACAGGCTGGGGAAAGAGTGGCCTGAGAGCTGTTCAGCAGAAAGGGACTTGGGAGTGATGGTTGACAGCAGCTGAACATGAGCCAGTGTGTGCCCAGGTGCCATCCTGGCCTGTATCAGCAATAGCGTGGCCAGCAGGACCCTGTGATTGTCCCGCTGTGCTTGGCACTGGTGAGGCTGCACCTTGAGTGCTTCAGTTCTGGGTCCCTCACTTTAAAAAGGACATTGAGGTGCTGGAGCATGTCCAGCAAAGGGCAGCAGGGCTTATGAAAGATCTGGAAAACTTGTCTTAGGAGGAACAGCAGAGAGAGCTGGGTTTGTTTACTCCTGAGAAGAGGAGGCTCAGGGGGAACCTCATCACTTGGTACAACTCCCTGAAAGGAGGTTGTAGTGAAGTGGGGTCCAGTCTCTTTTACTGTGTCTGCAGTGAGAGGACAAGAGGAACTGACCTCAAGGTGAGACAGGTGATACTCAGATTGGATATTGAAAAAGTTTTTTCACTGTTTGGATGGTCAGGCATTGGAATAGGCTGGCTGGAGAGGTGATGGAGTCACCATCAGCAGTCACCTGGAGGTGTTTAGGAGGTGTCTGGATCTGATGCTGGGTGATGTGGGTTACTGGTTTAGGAGCTACAGTTCTGGTTGGTGGTCAGACTTGATGATCTTACAGCTCTCTTCCAGCCTTGATGATTTGATGATTCTAAGTGCATTTTTATGAGTAAAATCTTGATCCTCAGTAGCTCTGCAGTAGCCTAGGGATTTCTTTACAGAGTTTAGATATGCAGTGGATATTTAGAGCCTATTTTTACTCTGTGTTGAACATTATAAGTAGAAGTATTAGGCTTTTACTGCCTTTCTCCTTCCAAGCTAGGGCCAAGATGAAAAGCAACCATTGTTTGGTGGTGATCGAAGTAGCAGAGTCTGATGTATGGTCCTAGTGCAAAAATGCATGATGGTCCATGCTGCCTGTCGGCCTCATTAGCTTCCTCTGTCCTGTATTCATCCCCCAAACCCTATGTATTCATAAATATGCAAAGTTTTGTGCTACTGATGCCCCAAGATGTCCAGGGAAGAACCATGCCAGCACCACAGGTTTTGTGGTTTGACAAGACTGTTCAAGTATACAATTCAGGTGGCTGGGCACCCCTCCAAGATATTTTTGCCTTCCTTTAACTAAGAGATCACATTTTCTTGTAATTTCTGTTTGATCAAAACTCTCGTGACAATAAAAAACTGAAACTACAAATAAGAGGAATTTTTTGAGAAGGAATGCAGGTGCAGTTCCTTAAATAATAAGCAGAATTACTTAATTCTGTCAAAAATGAAGAGCAAAGAGAAAAGTTTATACTTCTCCTGTATTTGATGTATATTTACTCAAGTTTCATATAGTAAATAGTTAGAAAGAAGCAGATTGTTTCTATAGAGATGCGCAGACATTGTGACTGATGGACTAAAAACTAAAAGAAAGCGCTCTACCGGACTGTCTATATCTGTCTATATCAAACTGCATACATATATCAATATGTAGATTTACAGAAACGAAACGATGTTTTTAAATTCCTTTGCTTTTTAATGTGTTTCTAAGTCATGATTTAACACTTTGAAGCATTCTGATATCATTGCCATTTTAGTGTGTTTCAGTGCTGCTGTTTTTTATTTCCCTTCCTGTGGATGAGATGATGCTCTGTATTACCTTTTTGTGTTTATTACTGGAACTTGCTGTTAGAAGGTCCAATCTGAAAAATCCAGGGTAAATTTTTAGGACTGCACTTCACTAGAGCAGTTCAGTTTCCTTTTTATTTTCCAGCATTTCTCTTCTGCAGGTGATTTAGCTTTAGTCACATGATCTTTGCTTATTATCCATTGAAAGCTACTGTGATGGCAGGTTGAAGCCATTCTTTGAAGCCTACCACTCTTATTTTTAACAAGAGAGCTAAACCACTTGGCAAATCAGGTACTCACAGAGTATACAATATGCTGCTTTGGTAGGCTGACTGCGTGGCCTGGACATCGGTGGGATACAGTTTTTCCTGTCATATTGTACCATTTATGACTTTATGTAGAATGTGCTGGTGGTTAATTTTAAGTATCCTTTGACTTCTAAATTCCAGTTCATTCTCTAGTTTCAGTAACTAGCTGCAGATTTTTAATTTTTATTTTTTCAAGGTATTCAAGTATCAATGGGATCAGTATCCTAATACAGATTGCTCAAGAGTATTGCACTTGTGGAGGATACTTTGTGGCCAGGTGTGTGACTGCACTTATTCTACTGGCCACTAAATTTGTGTTGAGGGTTTGAACGTTTGTACTCTTACTTTACAATGCAATTTAATTTACATGAAGTACACTAGAGTATAATTTAACATGACCTGAAGATACATGACCTGAAGGTACCCTAAAATCCAGTACTGAAAGATACACACTCTTTCTGTGCATTCTTCTGTAAAACAATGTAGTTTAAGCTCTGGTTTTGAATTATATTAAGCGTTGTGTTACTCAATGGTACTGGATTTAGCAAGGCCCTGATCCTGCAGATACCCAGTCAGTTTACGTGTGTGAACATTGGCTTCACATGTCACATCGACTTAAGGATTTAACAAACACTATAGGAAATATCCAAAGTAAGAATCGTCTGAAAGGAAAGATATGAACTCTCTGTCTCCCTCCCTCCCTGTCTGTCTGTTGCAGAGCTCTGTGTCTAAATGAACTCAGTTCCACACGGGAAATGTAAACACAGTAAATCAGTGCTATGCAAATGCTGCAATAATAGTAGTGTTTCAGGACTGGGTGAACACTGCTTCACAGGTCTTATCATGGTTTGTGAAATGCACCTGAAGCTTTTCCTGGAGGTTAGAATTGCCTTCATGTTTGAAGAAGACCTTTTTGAGGAGAACCACTGTCTCTAGGAGCTTTATACAGACTGACTGAAAGGAAGATCATGAGAGATGCACTTTGGCCCATATTTGAGAATTTATGAGGTTTCCTAGTTTGTGGTCATTCAGTGTGCAAACAATGGAAATTTTTGGAAAGTCAAGTGTGTGCACTTTATGCAAATTGGTTTAATTCTCTTTCAAATGGCAGGAATTCTGTCATCAATTTGTTCATAAAACAGGACAAAAGTACCAGTGAGCCTTTGAATATTACCTGCTTCTTGTTGTACAGCATCTTCTTTGAAATAAGCTAGAATAATATTTTTTTTCCCAACTTACTGTTATTTCAATTAGGGAAGATAGATTCCAATCATTGTGGTGCCTGTCAGCACTGCAAGTGATCACGGTTAATTGGCTTACTCAGATGGTTGTTTGAGATTGATGGACACTGTTCATTTACAGCAGCTGAATAAATACTTCTTCAGTAGGCTTGAACATTGGTTTTTTTCTGTTATGGAGTATACTTAAAAGTCAAACCCCATAATTCTGCTAGCATCTCTTATGTTACCAGCTCTAGAAGCTAAATAATACTTCACAACTACCATTTCCTGATTGTTCTCTCTTTTTTTCCCCCCTCAAAAAAGATTAGCTTAAATTGATTAATCTGGTTCTTGCAGTTTGGTTACTGCTATTGCAAGGTAACTCTAAGCTTGTCTTGTTCAGGGAGAATTGGCCAAATACACTCAGTATTCTGCTCATACTGGCTCAGCATAGCAGTTCCTGTGTTGCTCCCAATTTCTGTGATCAATTTGAAGGGAATGGTGAGAGGTGGAGGAAAATGCAATTGCGGTACAACTGAAAAATGTTGCTCTAGACTTCTGAAACCAAAGCAGACAACAGACATCTTTTCAGTCCCCACTTTAAACAGCATCCAGTATTTTTCCTGTTTTCAGCTGCAGTTTACCCATCGTCCCTTAACAGGTGTGAAGGCAGGAGAGGTCCTGAAGGTTCCACGCAAGTCACTAGGAAAATCTATGCTCTTTGCTGTAAAATATGGCCTGTTTCCTGTGTGCCATACAACGGCAGTGCTATTATGTAAGGCTGCAGTCTTTTTGTGCTGCAGTTGATTCTTAAATCTTAGATTAGTTCATGCTTTAGGAAATACTGGTTTCGTGTTGTACCATTGCGCCACTTAAGCCACAGTTGGCATGGTTGCAGTAATGATAATAATCAATATAGTAATAGTACTACTACTCCTACTACTCCTACTACTACTGTTTATTTTTACTCCCCTGATTGGAAATCCAGTTTATATTGTCTCAGATTCTTAGCATTCACAGCCGGAGCAATAACCAAACTGCCTCTGAAGTATCCAAGATTTCAGATGTAAGTGCTCTGTAGTTGCATAGGGCTAATCTTTGATTCTGTAATTTGTTAATGAAATGGCAGAAGGGCTGAGCTGTGGATGTGACTAGGGCTAGACAACAATTCTGAAAAAGCTTGCTTTTTATCTGTGCTCAGTTTGTCAATGTGTTGTGATAAAGTCTCTTAGTTTCTTGTGTTCCTGACACTTGATCTATTTAAGTATTGACGTGAATGTATTTCTTAAAGCTCTTCCTTTGGTGCTGCACCGTACTTCTTCCATGGTCACCTTCTCTTCTCTTGCTCTCAGTTCCTTCTTGGAAGTTTCATGCACAACTTCAGCCACCTTTCTGTGACAGTTGCTTGCTATTATGTGTCTCCTTTTATACAGTCTAAAATACTGTCTTGTGTCACTCATATGTGTTCGCAGTTGTTTTGTTGGCTCGGTATGGCTAAGTCACATCTTTAAAGCTTACAACTTTTCACCTCTTTCACACTCTCAGTTGCTGTGAATAATCACTATTCTATGTCATTGAGGACTGAAGTCTAAAAATTTTCTGATGTGATGGATCTCAGAACCAGGAGTAGGGTCTCAGACTATCAAATTCTGAGTGCAAAGGGATTTTATATTTCATTATTTTTTAATCCATCACATGGAAACTCTTGTCCAAATTCCCATTGTTACACTAATGTATTTCTGTAACTTTTCCAGTTGCAGCTTGGATCCACTCATATCATCTAGAGATGTCCTACAGGGAGAATTTTCCACTTTTTCTACTGACTTATCTCTTGCTCAAGTTCTTCTTTTGTCTTGTCTTTCATTGGATCTCACACATAAACTGTTCCCTTTCACTTTCAAGGTACTTCAAAACCTGTCCTCAGCGATTTTTAGTTGGTTTTTTTTTTTCCTCAAGAGGCCATTTCCTGCCTCAGATCTTGCTGGTTTCTGCTCCCATACTTTCAACTTTTCATATCAATTTCTACCAAGCTGCCCTTTATGCTTGAAAGAAACTTTTTATAAATGTCTGCAAAGCCACTTCATTGTTTCTCATTATGTTTCTGTTTAAACTTACTTTTCCTTTTGTTCATTTCCTGTTTTTTTTTTCCCCTCTGTGAAGGTTAAAAATTATCACAAAGAATTAAGCTTGTGTTGTGCTAAAGTTGCTATCTCTAATTATGCCCCCATTGGCTTTCCAAATCCTGTCTTTTATGTTAAATTCAAACCATAAGCTCCTTCCAGAGGTTATGCATCCTGTATAAGCAATGTTGAGTGCCTGCACAGTTCAGTTGTGATCTGACATGATCTAAACCAAGAGTAATGTTAATGTAAGTATTACACAGCACTTCAATTTACCTTGAGAGGTTAAAGGTATTGACTAGTGTTAAAAGCTAACCCAAACAGCACTTCACTCCTCCTTTTCACCCCAAAGCTGCACAGACTACTTGTCTGCTCTGATGTAAGGTTTATTGTTACTTCCTGTGCCCTAATATCATCTCCGAGTACTTTCTGTCTTCTCCAGCTACATTGTGTCCCTTGTGTCTGCAGCTAAGACAAGCTGCATTTAGTTTTTTGTCTGTACCTCTTACCTCTGTGTCAACTATAAGATAAATATTTTGCAGAATATTACGCACCTGTTGTTGTAACCTGTTTGTTATTAATTCCATGTCTGTCTGTCTATATGGACGTAGGTCGTGCTGCATTCCAGTTATGGGAATAATTTGGCTGGCCTAGATTTGAACTGGGTTTTGGGGAAGAGAGGCAGAGGGTCTGCTTTGATTGTTCCAATAGCTTGTAACAGCTTGTTGCAATAGAGGCTGACCTCTTATCACAGAGGTTTTCATTGCCGCCTCCGCTGCTGTGCACCAGGGAAAGCTGCTGAAATTCACTGGCCCCTACAAGGGCTGCTGTCAGGATCTGTGCTGACACCACAAAACCTCATTCACTCTTAAAAGCCAGGCAGCTACAGCAGGATTTTTGTCCTCACGGCACGTGCTATGGGAAGTTTGTTTTGCTGTGAGGGGAGTGGTCTGGAAGCCCTCTCTTGCTGCAACATCTCCAAGCTGTTTACCAAGAACGTAGATCTGCCCCTGGAAAAAGTGTTGCCTTACTCCCTTGGCAGTGGGACTGACCGCACTGACAAAGTCGCTGTTAAGAAATGGAATATGCTTTTGCTAATAAGTGAATGCCACTTCACTGCCTGTTGATCTTGGCTTTTGTTTTATTTTGGTTTTGCATGATTTTAAATTTCGTCATGTCTTTCACATCTGGGTGCTTATTTAGACCGCCATGGAGAATGCACGTTTTCTTGGACTATTTTGAAGTGCGTCATTCACCAGCACTCAGTAAGTGCTGACTGAGATGTTGCCTTTTTGAATAACAGTAGTGTCTCTCTTGTAGAGGTTTATCCCCACAACAGGTTATGTTCTTGAGACCAGTATGCAAGCAGAGGCTCTTTTTAGGACGTTCTTGATGGCTGTACATGCTCTTATATATTATATATCTTGTATAGTGTAGCAGATGATTGCTATTTGGAGCTGATTACTGCCTCATCAATCAGAAAACCAAATAGATATGCTGTATTTCATGTCGGATCATGTATTTTACAGGAGTTGCAGAGTAGAAACCAAGCCCCAGAGAAGTCTGTTTGCCATCAACGTTGGGATTTTGAACCATGGCAGGAAAACCATGTACATTAAAGAACAAACAGTAACTCTGCAATTAGTCTTGCTTTGAAAACATTTGCACCATACTGAATGGTGAAGTATTGTGCTTGAAACTTTATAGTTTATTTATGAAGGGAAACTACAAAGTCATGTATCCTTGAGTAATGTACAGCTTTGTTGTTAAAGCTGCCTGTGAGTCCAATTTTGGCTAGAGTCTCTCTAATTTCAGGAAGGTAGATGTAGCTGTTTAATTTAGGAAGCAGAATCAATAGAGCTGATAAATCACTATTGAAAATCTCTAAGCCAAACCCTTAATCCATACCAGTATTTATTGCTGGGTTTTTGATATATATTTATTTATATATTTTTGGTGGTTGGTTTGTTTTTATTTTTGTGGGGGTTTTTTGTTTGCTTGGGGTTTTTTTGTTTCAGTTTTTCAGGGTTTTTTGGTTGTTGTTGTGGGTTTTTGTTTTGTTTTGTTCTGAGTTCTCTAGTTCTTTCTAGAGTTTAGTGTTTGTTGATGAGAGGCACTGGCTGAAATATTCAATTTTCAGTTGAAAAGTAAATCAAAAATTTTTATATAATTTTTACCATGAGAATGTATATAGATTGTGTATATAACTCATCTACTTCCTCTCCTTGTCCTCTCTTCAAATGACCAAAATCTAAGCTGATGAAATAAAAGCATAGATTTTGCTGAAGTGTTTTAGTTACTTTTCTAGCTAATCTTTTTGCTATTGGCAAGATTTTAATGATAGTTTCTAATCTACCGAACATTGAACTAAATCTTGCCTTTTATTCATATTGTTGTTTGCATCTGTCAATTTGCATGTTCAAAATAAGAACTAGATAAGCACAGATGCCAAATTATGATGTGAAGAGTGAGTTTTTTTCTGAATTGTGACTACGTAGGTCTTGCTGTACTCCCTCACCTGTCGATATGATTTGCCGTATTTCCACTTACCCTGTACACATGTTCTCATAGCATCCTCCAGTGTGATTATCTGTACAATTACAGCAATCTGACTGATTAAAAGACTCTGGGAGCAGACGCTATGCACTTCTGTGCACTGCATTTCCCGCAGCCCTCACCTCTTCCATGGCTGCAGTATCATTAATGTAATATTACAGGTATGTGCCAGAGGCACTGGGGTTTGTTGGATCTATTAGGTCTCACCCTAAGGTCAGTAAGTTCAGATTGCTTTAGTGAGCAAACTAAAATGGTTTACTAAACCAGGAAATTTTACTTTTGCTTTGGTCTCAGCCATGGGGATTAAGTTCTGAAATCATCGTTGGCCCTGAAGCAGCTCAAAAAATCCCTTAAAAGGGCTTTTAAAGTAACCTTCCAGGGAGAGTAGCCACATTTTCAACATTTTGTTAAGAGAGGTTATACATCACGGATAGGTTAAGTATTTTAATAAATTACGTTATGGCCCCTTATTGATGTCCAAAGATATTTGGGTGAGGGAAAAGGTAAAGGTTACGAGTGTTTATTGGCAGCACCCTGGGAAGATGAAGATAAATTGGCTAATGCTCAATGCTTTATTTGGTGCTTACCTCTTAGGAAGGCATGTGGTTACTGGTTTTGTCTATGGCTTTTTTTTTGTTTTTAAAATCTCTGTATCAGCATACGAAACTGGTATTTGGTATTGAATCACATCTCTTATTGTGGAAACATATGGACTGGTAGAATGCTTTTTTTAATTTCCTCTTCTTAATTTATTTTTTTTTTTAAATTCCCTGCCTCACTGACATTGAATTCCAGTTTAAGGAATTAGAATGCTGAATAGAATGATAAAATAACTTACTAAAGTGAAGTCATGACAACTTGTTAGTTGAACTGCTTTGAGGGGCTCCATATGAAACAGATTTCGGAATGTGCCATTACAGAAACCTTGAGGTGCCCTTCACATAAAATTTTGCACCTGCAAGAAAAGATGGGGTGGGTTTCTGAGCAAAGATGAAATGACAGGAATATGTTTTTATTTATTTTTCTCTGAAATTCACTGGTCATTAGCTGCACTGTAGGTGTGTAATTTGTAACAAATTTTTTTAGTTCTGAGTTTGGTTTAGGGACTCTTCCTTGATTTTCTGTTTAGCCTCATGAAACTAGGCCACTTTTTGCTGCTGTCAAGCAAAATGTGTTGCATTTAACATAATGCGGCCCACAATTTAGCTACTTGTTACTTGCCCTCTCCACAATTTTTTTATTGTGGAATATCAAATCAGTTGTTGGACGGTCAGGCAAAATTTCCAAGAATCCTTTTTTTCCTCTTTGTTAGATTTCCTCTTCTCCTTATTGATATTGTGTTGATATTTGTGTGATGCAGTTTGCAATGAGAAACAATTGTATTAGATGGGATCTGCCTCCCTTTCTTTCACAGCTTTCCAGTAAAAAGTAAAGGAATCCACTGACCTGTTTTCAAGTCTGACTGTAATTGAACTGTTCATGACAATGAAAGATGTTGAGGATTCCATTTATCCCTCGTCAGTAGCTGTTCTTACTTTGTTTGAAGTAATTGTTTTTATATATTAAATGGCTTTCACTCAGGATATGGACCTGTTTGTCCATAGTCACAGTTTGTTCCCTGCTTGGCCCTTTAATGGTAATCTCTGATTAGTCATACTGTTCCCAGCCTTTGGAATTTTTAATGATCTTTTAGAGAGGAAAAAGAGGGAGGAGGATTGAAGTTATGTGTAAATAATTAGGCAGGTGGGCACTTCATGCCAGCTGTGAAAAAAAGTACTCAGCGATTTAATCAAATGCCAAATATGAGCCAATGTGTGCCATTCTTCTTGAACCCTATGAGGCTAAATATGAATAAGCATGCACTCTGCTATGGCTGTGACTAACACAGCCGTAGATGGATTCCACTTTATTCTGCGTGGCTGTTTTGTCATTAGTTTAATTTGAAAGAGAGAGTAGTAAACCAATTTTTATGGTTGCACAGTGGCATTAAATGGTGAGTTTCATGAAAGACTGGTAGAAGTAGTGATAAGAGTGTTAATTTTAAATTTTGTAAGAAAACAAGGAAAGCAAAATAGTTGGCTAGAAAGATTTGTTGCACTAAAAGAATATTGCATAAATCTTGTTGCTGTTGCGATTGCTTATACAATGTCTGAAAAAAAGATAGGGCTTCTATTCATCTTGTTTTAGAAACAAAGTACTCCCAGCAAAGACAGTGTGGTGATTTTTCTACCTAATTTTTAGCAAATTTTATGGACCCAGATTCCCCTTTCTTAAAAAGAAGTAGGAAATCTTTTTCAGGAGATGTAAATTTAGGGAATTCAATATGTGATTCCATAAAATCGGAAAATTTCAGGCCCATTTCAAAACTAGATTTCTAGAAATAATATGACTTTCTTAGAAATTCTCCTAACATAGTTTCCCTTTCAGGTTATTGCACTCAAGCATCTATCCTGTCATATCAACATGCCACCAGACTCTCTGTTGTCTGATCACCTTTTTATGTTTTTGCCTGTGCTTGGTCACTGCTGGGGATCTATTTGTATTTATGCCATCTGGCCTCTTCTGCGGGGAAAAATGTATTTGGAAGAGAGGCTAATAAACATGAGTCCCATTTTTTCCTGCCTTGCACCCCTGTAATGTAAGTACTCATATGTACCTGGACACGATGCTAAAGTTTTCTTCAGAGAAAGACAGTCAAGATATAATCGGTTAAAAAAACGTGATCCCATGTAAGATGAATTGTGTGAAGAATATGTGCTGCCTCAGGATGTGTTATGGACCCTCAAAGACAGAGAGGTCTCAGGGAGGCAGAGGATAAGTAGATATGCTGAAGAAGTAGGTAGTAATGTCACCAAGGCAGATGGTAGAAGTGGAATAATTGTCCTTGGGTGAAATCAGAGCACTGTCTCTGGGTCGCTGCTGAAGAGCAGGGTGAGCTGCTGCTGCCACCAACCATGAGGCTGCAAGTCCATGTCTTTCAGGTGGGATGAATGGTAGGATCATGCCTGCGGCTGGGTGATTCCAGAGGGAGAGGGAGATGTCTGAGTGCAGAAGTGTGATCTTATAAATGGAGGACAAGTCTCTTCAGGTGTGTTACAAGGGGCAAGCACTTGGATCTTGTTTGACATTCAGCAAGATATTCGGAAACAAGCAGTTACTAATTTTCTGATGTTAAATTATTGTGTACTAGATTATTTTTGAACAGTTATAAATGTACCATGAAGAATTGTTGTTGGGGTTTGTGTTTCCTTTTCTAAAAGTTTTTTAAATAACTCCTCTAATACATGGCATGCTGGTTTCATCCGGGATAGAACTAACTTTCTTCTTAGTAGCTGGCACAGTGCTGCAGTTTGGATTTAACAGGATACAAACTAGCACACTTAATACTGAAAGGTAAAAGAATACCTGAGACCATTCCCTTGTTTTTCCTGTTCAAAATAATCTTCCTTTTTATTCTAATTTACTAGAGTGGTTGGTATTCTATGACAACCTGTGTTTTCTTGCTTGTGTGGATTTGACTATAATGTCTCTTTGTTATAATTTTTTTTCTCAAACCAGACATTGCTACTGTGAAGTGTCTGCTTAGAGTAGCACCTTCAAACTCAGTCTTCACTTTTTGTACATTTGGTCATGTCTGTTGATTTCGCTCGCTGACTTCTTTTTTTTTTTTCTTCTCCTATTTATACTGTAAAGGCAATGCATAAATTTTTGTTCATTCTGTTCCATTAAAGCCCATTAAAACACTTCTCTGGTGCACTGCCTTGGGGTCTCCTTTATACCACAGCAAGACAAGTTTCATTTTCAGTTGTAACCACTACAAATGAGCACAGAAAGCTGAATTTTAAGGTTAAACAGTTCCAGGGTTTTCACAGGTGTCTGGAATTCTGTTTATAGAAATAAAAAAAAAAAAAAGTTCAAGGACTTGTTTTGACCTGCATTGCAGTGACTCTCAAGAAATAGAGAGTCTTAGATCAAAGTCACCTTCAAAATGCATTTTTATTAGTCCTTTTGTTCTTTCTGTCTCTCCACTGTTTTCCTCATGCATTAGATGTTCATAACCTTTGAAAATCACTGAGTTACCACAGTTCAGGTGGTAATTCATCTGCCATACATAACAGAGCAAGAGGAAGCCTCCCTGTAGCATATCTGTTTCCTGAACTTCCACTTCTCCCATCTGGAGAGGTGGGAAAATTACAAGAGTTTCAGATAGTCCTGGAATATCTGCCTTGGCACTTCTCAAGGATAAAGTGCTGAATTTCTCAAACTTTCCTGAGAGGTGGGTGGTATCAGTTGCTGAAATTAGTGAGGAATCTGTAACTTGTACAGCTGGCTGCTGTGATTGTTTAAAGGTAAAATGAACAAAAAAATCCACTCCAATCAATGAAGCCTTCAGCTTTTATTTAAAAACAGAATTGACTGACTGCCTTATGCTTTCTTACTGACCGGGTAAACTAGTGGTAACCCCTTTGGCTAAAGTAAGAGTGTGAACACTGTCTCTTCCTCGCTTTCACCTGTTCGTTCAACCTGTAACTGAGAGGTGAACAACCAACACCAAGTGTTAAAGTCTGGTCTCCAGCTCTTTCCCTGCAGGGGAGCTGCTGAGTTGCTCATTGAAGCCCTCATGGGGCAGCCGTGCAGGAAAGATCACATCTGCCATCAGGTAGTGAGACTGTTGCCATTAAGGTCAGAGTCATGGTCTAGGGCTGTGGCAACACGAAGAGCTGCTGCTTTACCCCTTTGTCTCAAGTGCAGAAACAGCTGGCTGGATTCTTTGAAAAGCAGAATTCTTTTATGCATCTGTATTGTTTATCTCTCTCAAGTTTGACTGTGTCAAGAATTATTTCATAAAAAGGGGTTTCCTTTCATTTATTTATTTTGGTTTTCCACCTTTCTTTTCACCGAACCCATAAGTCTACAGAGGAATTTGATTTTCTATTACAGAAGGAGCTTCCTTGAGGCTTTAATAAGTAAAGTGGAATTTCTTTAGGGAAATTTCCTTCCCGATTATGATTATGTATACTTTTGTGTGTGTGTATGTTGGTAGGTATACAAGGCAGATGTTAACAGATAGTTCTGCAAACTGTCGTGTTCAATTTCCACATGTTCATGAATTCTTCATAATCTGAAATTTCTTGAAAGATGTTAAATTGCATGTTGAAAAGTTTGGGGGAAAAATATAGAAAGCCTGTTTTGTTTGTTTCTTAAAAGATGTAGAATATCTGTCTTAACAAACGTAGTCTAACCCTGAAGTACTAAGGTTGCCCTTAAATTTCTGTCCAGGGCCCCCAGAGGTGATTGCACTGTGCGGGAACCTCCAAGTTACAGTAAGCTCCCATCATGTATCTTCTTCCTGAAATAATCAGTATGTGTCAGGGGAGAGGAGGAGAGGACAGAAGGCTGTGTGCATCTTTTGTCCCTCATTCTGGGTTTACTGGCTGCTGTCTGCTATGCAAATGGTGAAACGAAAGAGAATAGAGGAGGTGGCTTCAGTTTTATACATGGGTCAAAAACCAGTTGGCTTGCAGACTTTGGTAAATGTAAACATAGATATGGTTGTTTCTCTGTTTTTAGGAATACACTATAGATATAATTTTTGCCCAGACTTGGTATGACAGTCGTCTAAAATTTAACAGCTCAATGAAGGTGCTTATGCTTAATAGCAATATGGTTGGAAAAATTTGGATTCCAGACACTTTCTTCCGGAACTCAAGGAAATCTGATGCTCACTGGATTACAACTCCAAATCGCTTGCTTCGAATCTGGAGTGATGGAAGAGTATTATACACTCTAAGGTGGGTTTTTATTATTTGGGTAGAAAAAAAACCCCAAAACCTTGTTACGACCAGGAATATGAAAATAATGAATATGAGTCAAATTCCTGGCATCTCTTTTGTTATGGACTGCAGGAATTTGCAAGGAGTTGATTAAACAAGAAAATAAAGATTATTCAATCATGGAAAAGATGAAATTCATAGTGTTGAAATGTAATGCAAGGATAATTGGGTGAGGACAGCTGAAGGGGATAGCAAATTTTGATCTCATTTAGGTACAGGCAAGATTTAAAAAAGGATATTATATAGTATATAGCATCGTGGTGGTCTGTCACTAATATATTGCAGATAAATTATTTCTGGTCTAAATACTTCAGTATCTAATTTCCACCAAATTCTATTTTGTAAGTAAAATATTAAATGCTTCAGATAATAAAAATTATAAGAAGTTTGATTAAAGCTAAGGCCCCAGTCCTGCATGTACTTCGTAACATATTTACCCTTGCAAGCTATTGAAGTCAACAGATCTGTTCATCCAAATTAGGCATAAGCAAACATGTTGGTGATAATTCTACTTGGCAAATGGGAGATGCCTGTGCCGCTTTTAAGCTTAAAGCTATATGTACTGATTTTTGAGTCACTTTTCAAACAGTTCTTGAATGACTGTAGTCTACAGAAACTATTTTAGGCTCATCTCTGTCATATTTTTTAAATATGCCTCAAAAATCTTGCAATAAATCAGGAGCTGGTCAAGAAGTAGTCCATGCAGAGGATGCCATAAATATGATTTTGCCCTTAAGAGTTTATTTATTTGTTTATTTATTTGTCTATTTAAAACAAAAAGTAGCACTTCTAATGACTTTCTTCTCAATCATTTATGCTGTGTTCATATGCAGGCTATGTTGTATGAACAATTTATAAATTTCTCCTGTATCGAATGTGGGAAGAATTAGAATGCTTTACAAGGATTCTCTTCACTGAATTTTTTCTTAGTATGCATCATTTGAGAGCATACAGGCATCTCTGAAGAGTACTTTTAAAATGGTTTATTATGCCGGTTGGTGTTTATAAAAGCCTCTAGAGAGCCCCTTCTGTTGACATGCTAATTTTTTTTCCTTTTCTAATTAGCAATTGTAGAGTCATACTTGGACTTTACCCTTCCATTGTCCATTCAGTTTAAATGTAAAATTTCTTCTAAAGAGATTCAAAGTAACAGAAGGAAATAAATATGAGCAGAAAAATCGTGTGAGTCCTCACAGAGCAATAGGTTAGAATTACTGTGTCAGAGTATGAGCAATAAAGTGCAATGAGCTGGTAACAGAACAGCAGAACAGGCTGTCACCCAGCACTGCAAATATCTATATAGGTGAAGATAGGGCCTGAATTTGACCTAAGGTAAAACAACATGGAGAGGTTCATATCTTGCTTATTGAAGGAACAATAATATGATCTGACAGTGCTCCAGGTTCGTGGGCTTCCCTGTATCACCACTCTTTCCTTGCCGCTGATTCCAGGGGCAGACGTGGTGAAAATGTTAATCAGCCTTACCGAATCTCCTCTGAGGGCAGCCCATGGGCTGTCCATTGCACCATCAGCCATTCCAGATCTAGTTGCGTTGCTTTCAACAGAGGGCTTGGCTTATTTTCTTTGAGTGTTTAACTGTCCAAAAATTGAAAATGGAAAGCAAAGGCAATAAATGCGTAAATCATAGCAGACAAATTTGAAAATCACCTCCATAGTGATACAAGAATTCTACTTAAAAGTGTGGAGAAGGGTCTTTCTTCCTCTCTCCCACAGAGTATGTCAAAAATACACTTTTCCTTATAAACCTTTGGTCAGGTCATAGTGGAAGTTTGTGTAGAATAAATTGTTCAGAGACTCATAAAACTATCTGGCAGCATGTCTCAGAGTCTTTTCCCATCCCTTCTTGTCTAAGCATTGCATACAGTCAAGTGTGTAAGCATTATGGCAATTTTTAAAGTTGATTTTAGAAGACATTCTGACTTTCTATACAGTGTTACCAACAAAGGAGGAGGTATTTTAAATGCAAAGAAGTCAGTTTGGAGTCTAGCCCCTTACTTTGGCTTACTAGTGAAAGGTAGCAGGACTGGGTTTTGCGCTGATCGCTTGGAAGTCCTGCGGAAATCTGTGATAGCATTTTCAAAAGGAGAAAGTGATTCAATTCAGATAATTATGGGTACTAAACCAGTTCTAAAATGTGTATAAGTTGTGAATTATTTGAATGGCTTAGACATTAAATGACTAGAAACATTTTCTGCTTTTTCCTATCCGAATACTTTCTTCACCAGAACCACTTCCATGAGTACAGGGCAAGTCCAATGTCCCCCAACTGTTTTCTCTTCAGTAAAGCTACCAGATACAACGATACCAAATGCGATTTGACTCGATAAATGTGCCTTTATTAGCTATAATAAGCTCCCCTCCTTCCCCTGTCTTCAGACCCTCCTTTTTATCCCGTTTCTTGTAGACCTGAGAGGCGCCCCCAAATCAACTGAAATTTTTGAAATGGCTTGAAATACCATTTGAAACAACAGAGACTCAAGTTGCATGCAATAATAGTTCTCGTTTTGTTCTTTGGTGCTGATGCTGGATGTGGTTTTGCTGATACACAGGAGGCTATTCATAATATCCATTAATTGGCAAAATTTATTTCTGTGCATGTTCTTTACTGTGTAGTCTGAAATGTCTGAATTCTTGAATATAACCTTTTTCCTTTTTTTTTTCCCCTTCCTTTTCTAATTAGGTTGACAATTAATGCTGAATGTTATCTTCAGCTTCATAATTTTCCTATGGATGAGCACTCCTGTCCTCTGGAGTTTTCAAGCTGTAGGTGGTAAAACACTTTTTTTTTTTTCCCCTCTTTACATTCAGGGTTTAAATTTCCTTAAATTCTGACAGCAGGAGAGCAAACGTTTACTTCTTAAAG
>VZTA01013374.1:110952-121707 GCA_013398855.1 Mohoua ochrocephala | reverse complement strand
TTGCCAAATTCAACTTTTAGGCACCCTTCTCTCCAGCTGAGTTAGAGCCATGAGCTGGGAGGCCAGGCATTACACAAAATACATGGGGAAAATCTAATGCAGAAAGGTGAAAGGGAAGACGCAGGGGGATCTCATTGGTGTATATAAACATCAAAAGGGAGGGTGCAAAGACAACAGAGCCAGGCTCTTTTCAGTGGTGCCCGGTGACAGAACCAGAGGCAACAGGCACAAAATGAACATCCAAATGTTCCCTCTGAACATCCAGAAACAGTTTTTCACTGTGAGGGTAACCAAGCACCTGTACAGGTTGGCCAGAGAGGTGGTAGAGTCCCCATTCTTGGAGATGCTCGAAAGCCATCTGGACATGGCCCTGAGCAGCTGACTTGGTGTCTCCTCTTGAGCAGAGGGTTTGGACCACATGATGTCCATAGGTCCCTTCCAACCTCAATCCAACCTTGGTTCTGTGAGCAGCACTGCATGGCAGTGGCTCATTCTCAGCTAGGCAGCCATAAACAACCTTGGGTAGCAAAGATACATAACCTTGTTTTTGTGGGAGCTAGAAGAAGACACTATAAAGAGGTGGAGACTAAGTAGAATGAATAATAATGATAATGAATAATAATGATAATGAATAATAACTAAATAAATAGTTTCCTTCGGTNGGGTTTGGACCACATGATGTCCATAGGTCCCTTCCAACCTCAATCCAACCTTGGTTCTGTGAGCAGCACTGCATGGCAGTGGCTCATTCTCAGCTAGGCAGCCATAAACAACCTTGGGGAGTGAAGATACATAACCTTGTCTTTGTGGGAGCTAGAAGACATCATAAAGAGGTGGAGACTAAGTAGAATGAATAATAAAGATAATGAATAATAACTAAATAAATAGTTTCCTTCGGTTTTTAACAGAGCATGACATTGACCTTGCAGGTAACAGCAAGGCAAATAAAAGTGTATATTAACAAAAAACTTAAAATACTGTAACAGAAGTGAAAACAGATCTCAAGGGACTAAACATATGTGAATTACTCATAATCACAAACTGAACTCCAGCCCACAATTGTGGAAGAACTGAAAAGTGAAGTTGCACGTCGGACAGCACGTATTTTAAGATAGCTTCTGTAAGGTGAGAACAAACCTGAAAGTCAGAAAAATACTTGCATTCAGGAGAAAAGAATAACCAGATAAATATAGAGTTTTTCATATTATTGAAATAACATGCAAGGGTTTTGGACACATTTTCCATCCATCTATAGACTCAATTCTGTTCATTAAAAAATGTAAAAATGTAACATGAGCTTTTAACAAATGAAATTATTTTCCACAGTAGGGTAATGAATTAAGAGCTCATCCATCTGGGCTCTAACTCTCTGACACACTGAAATCAAGTAGTCTAGCTAAGCAGATAAAGATTAATAGAAATCTAACCTGAACAAGGAATTGGTCTAACAGGAGGCAACACCAAAGAGAATTAAACAGGAAACTCCTGTGAGAGATTGATTAGGGAAGAAAAAATTAGCTTTTGGCCTGATCTCTTCACAAATTCCCATTGCCAGAAAAGGAGTTCTCATCACAAAGACAGGAGACAACGTTAGCAAAACACAGGGGTAAATGACCTGAAGGACCATGTTAGAGGATATTCAGCAATACTAAATACACATCTGTGCAGTAATAACTGAAAATATTCAAACTTATTTTTCATTTCAAATTTATTTCTACCATATGAAAGCAGAAGGACCCAATAATATTTGCTGATCATAGGTTTATGGGATACTGGGATATGAAGGTGAATAATCTACCTAAAAGGCAAATGCAATACTGGCACATCATCATTCAGAATACGGTGACTGTCAATCTTAGGACATTAAATAAAAAGGAAGAGAATTAGGTAAGAGCTAATAAGTTGGTAGGTACAAAGAAAAGTCTGTCATAGGAAAGAAGACTAAAAGATCTCTAGATTTTTTCACAGACCAAAATGAAGGCTGAGGGACAATTTAACTTTTCTTTCTTAAAGACTTCAGGAGATGTACACTAAAGAGGAAGAATAGTGACTTCAAGGGAGGAACATTGTTAGCACAAATACAGCTATGAATAAACTTTCAAGGACAAGTCAGGAGAAGCCCTCAAGCAGTTTTTCTATGGGAGATGGGGCAGAAAGGAATGGCAGGGGAAGAGCATAAAAGTACTATTGAGATGGGTTTTTATATACTTATGAAAATATATTCCAGCCCTCTGCTATTGCAGTCATCATTCAGAGAGATCTATAAACTCCCTTCTAGTCCTGGTCTTCTTTTGAGGGCACGGCCTGAGATCTCATAAACAGAGTAAAGAACTACTCCGAGAGTTCGGCTAACACATTGGCATATGGATATGCTTTCAACCATTTGACAGACTGGATTAGCATTTCCACAGTGAGGCAGTACCTGTGCCACTGCTCTGAGGAAATTTAGATATTTTATTAGGTTAGGCAGCAAGTGAGAGATCTGAGGATCTCAAGTGATGCATAAATTTTCACTCATTGGCCTGTCAGAGGTTCTAGCCCACAGTGATCTACGCACAATAAGATACACGGCACCATACAGCTTCATCATGATAAATCATTTAAATTGCTTTCTGTTCCACTAGCCAAGCCAGCTAGGGCTTCCTATATTGAAGTTTGCACTGTACACACACCAAAAATATCTCGCCTGTAATGAGAAAGAAATCTACAGCAGTAGACAGCTCTAGTAACTTTTGAGTATTATTACAAAGTAATAATAAATTACAAAGCACACATAGAAAGTCAGGTCTCCTCTTTCCCAGAATGAACTTTCTAGAAAAACAGAAAAAAAGTAAGAAAAGTCAGTCAGGCATACCTACTGAAGCAAGAAAATTACTAACTTCTTAAATCATTGGCATCACTTTAGTACTCAGGCTTAGGGGACAGAATAACTACACTCCTCAGTGAGGGCGTTAAAAAAAAAAAACTTACTATAAATGAAAACAATCAAAATATTCCTAGATAACGAAATAACTGAGTATCTTCTAGCTAGGAATTCGGAACAGGAATTGAATGAGAATCAAGAAGAATGCAAAAGAAGTATTAAGTGATTGTTCTTGTGACAGATTTAGACAAGCCTCAGCAAGCGGATCAAAGACCCTAAAATATATACGAAATTATTTTAAGTAAAATTCTTATATTGACATTACCAGAACAATAGAACTGTAAAAGAAACCAAAGGAGGTGACTCGGGGAAAAAAAACCAACCACAAAAAAACCAGACCCCAAGGGGTAATAATTCTTCATTAGTGGGACATACAAGGACATATAAAAAAATAATAGGAAACAAATGACAGAGAAACTGCAACAAGGAAAATTTTAATTGGGTGAATGAAATCAACCTATTTTGAGTTGAGTAAATTCATAGAATTCATTATAGATCAGCAAATAATAGTAGCAAAATACCTAACATCGTATGCATTTTTTAAGGAACACATCACTTTCATTTGTTACAAATAAGGTCTATTCCAATTTATCTGCATTTTTTCATTTTATTAGTAGTGCAAAGAAAGACATTTCTTTAGTGATTTCTTTGACCTTTGATGTGATGAATACGAAGTATATAATATTTAATAAGTTGTAACTTTACACTGGACATGAAATTAAATACTGACAGAGGAAAAGCAAAAAGGAAGGTGCTCTATCAGACCCGTGTCTGATAGGAAAGATGGAGGAAGAAGGAAACTTTGTCCTACTCTGTTAATAATGGGTTTAAAGTTAAATACCAGATTTCTGGATCCAGGTATTCCCCAAACCAAAAAAAAACACAAAAAAAACCCCCAAAAAACCTCATCATCATCATCATCAACAACAACAACAACAACAACAAACCCAAAACAAAACAAAAAACCCCAACCAAACAAAAAAAAAACAACCAAAAAACCCCACCATGACCTCTCTCTTCTGGAGTGGAAAAGGCTGGCCTTCACTTTCAGACCATAGAAACAAAAATTAAGCCTGATGACAGTTTTCCACTGCTTTTTGCTCCTCAGCCAAACCTTGGTGTTCATGGAAAGGTTTGTTTTCTGGAAAGAAGCAGGTGAACACTCGTCTGCATTCTCAGGAAATCCTTCTTTTGAGAAGGTGAGGATGTTGAATTATGTCAAACTGTCATCATCATAAAGGAAAATGAAATGATGATGGATAGCCACATGATTAAAAATTGCCATGTAACAGGGCTTAGCAGATGCTGTCTCATTAGCAGAGCTTTTAGAAAAAAATTCAGCTAATGCAAATCTCTGACCTACTGCAATGGAAAGCAAAATGTTTCAGCAAGTTACCATGAAAGTGGACTAGATACAAAATGTATAGAGAATATATTTACATACTCAATAATTTATAAAAATTTTGATTTACTCCATATAATTTATCCAGGTACTCATGAGAGAGGTTTTAGGAATATGTTCTGAAAATTGTTCTGGTAGGACTTTGGATTAGATTTTTTCTTTTTTTCCTAAGAATGTGCTCAATGAGTGAATACTCATTTTCTTTGGGGAGATATTTCACACAATAAAGCTGTCTCCAGGTGCACTGAAAACAAATTTGTAATTATCCTTGAAATTATTCATATTGCTTCCAAAATCCTTAATAGAGAAAAATCCTTGATAATATTCAAACTATGAAGGACCTTCAGAAGATCGGTATGTCAGACTGAAAGTCTTTAATTTAAAATCAAGCATCCTGGTAAAGTCAAATATTTTTTGTAATGCCCTGGTAACATTATCAAACCTAATCCCCAGCACGACTGCAAGAAAATACTATGTTCTCTGAGGAAAAAACATGTTCAGAAATCATTTTAATCTCTTTCTCTCTCTGCTTCTTAATTTCTATTGTTTCTTTACTAGTTTCAACTGCTTCATTTGCTTCCTTTTACCCACATCTTGTCTATTTTACCCACTCTCCCACCCCCATTACTAATAAATCCTACCTTTATAGAATTATTTTTCACCTCTCTCATTCATCGTCTTTGCTTTGCCTGAAGTTTCCAGGGTTTCTTCTTTTGCTGAGGTTCGATATAAGAGGCGAGACCAGGCAGGCTGCCTTTGCCTTATAACACCATAAAACTGCAAGTAGTGAAAAAATTAATTCATTTATTGCAGTGTTACGGTTCAGAAGTTATAGCAGACATTTGTAATTTTTTTGTTTGGTTTTCTTTAAAGAAAATTAAGTAGCTGTTAAATCTGTCACTTAAGCCTTTTTAAAACACCTTGATTTAAAGTAACATACGTTTTATCCTTATGTGACTGCCTAATTGAAATAAAAATAATTCTAGCTTTTTTAACAGTTACCATTATTTTTTTAGAAACTAGTTTGCCCTTTCCTCTTTATTTTGTATTACATTTCTCCTTTCCCATCTCTTTCTATCACCCAAAAGTTGGTGGAGATGGCTGGATCCCAAAAAGCTGTGCTTGTGCCATGCTGCTGTGCACATAAAGTCAGTACTTTGCTAGTGGAAGGAGTGGAAGAGCCAAAGGTGTCTGGGAGGCAGCCTTTAAACCCTGGGAAGTTTTAAAACTTAATTTCATAAAGTTGTAGTTGAAATTTCTATGGCAGGCTTGGGAGTTACTGAGAGTCCTAGCTCTTGAATCTGAATGTTAAAACGATGCACTAAGAATGCATATGAGCTAAGAGCCGAAATGGACCACCACACCACGAAATAAAAGCTCAAAAGAAGGGTCAGATTCTGTCAAGATAATCCCTAAGGTCAAAGGAATTCCTCATAAAGGACAGTGCTAGTCCATTCAACAGATATATGCTCTCATCAAATGATCAACTAGATAATATGCCTCTTTCTTAATCTGAGGAACTGATTAGGTGAGCTACCTTATGCACTTTTCAAATACTTCGGGATTCTACTGTGATCCATCATCACCTGCAAAGTGGAAACAAGAGCCTAATAGACTTCCACTCACCAGAAACCTTCAAGAATTTGTGCTCTGTGCAGTATTAGAGAAGTACAGGAAAAAAGAGACATGAATTCTGCAGGGACAGTAGATAAGAAATAAAAATTTTATTTTCTTGCAAAAACACTGGTTTAGATAAGCATCACCAGTTTCAGTCCCCAAATCTAGATGTCTCTGTCTGTTTCAAAACTGACCTGTAAGCCTTCAGATCCACTCTAGATAGATGAGGGGTAAAAGCCCCAAAAAAATCTCCTGTCCTTCAGCCATGTTGAGCTCATTTTGTTTACATAATTTCAACTAACAATATAAATCTCTGCTGTCAGCACAACTTGGACCAAATGACCTTCAGAGGTCCTCTCCAAGCTGAATTACTCCACAGTTCTAGAATAGCCTTTTTTCCCCTCCTTTTTTTTTTTTTTGGTGAAAATAGAAAACTACTAAAGTTGCTGATCTCAACTTCATCCCATGAGATGAAGTGTCTAAGCATAATCTATGGTTCCTTGAAAACATAAAAGCTTGAAATCTCTTTGGTGAGATTTCCATCTCAACGACAATAAAACTGGGTGGCAAGGGCAGAAAGAGATGTTGCTGAAGTTTGCTTTAAAAATAAAGTTCAATTATAGATGAGCTCTTAGTCTGAGGGCATTTAATTTGACAATAAACAAGTAGCAATTTTTTTGACATCTAAATGCCAAGCATCGTATTTCCAGCAGTTTGAAGCACTTACATGCATAGTTTTCATGCCCCCTGCTTCCAGCTGGCAGTCCCACGTGGATTTCTAGTGCAAAATTAACTATGACTGGCACAAGGCATATTCCTGCAGGCAAGGAGATTGCAAGAGGCATACGTATTTTGCCTTGGCTGAAGCTTGTACAAGTTGGCAACTTCAGTTACCTTCCAAAATGGTCTTTTGCAGAATGTATTGGTTTATGCTGGAAAGCAGACCCTCGAGTTTTAAATAAATCAGTGTGCCATTTTTTAATTACTCTCCCGCCTCTCTTGTGTAGCTGCATCAGATGCTGTGTATTTTTCCAGCATTATTCTTTGTAATCAAATTCATACTACAGAGAGTCACATATATTTTACAGTAGCTTTTCTTGTTTGTATCATTACAAACTAAATCAACTGCTTCATTTTACATATAGAGCAGAAAGTTTATGGTCTTCTTAAAACTCCAGTAACAGCCTATTCAATTTATTGTTGTGCAAAACAAAAGACCTATCTTAAAGAGGGAAGTGTTTTATTGTTTGGGGGTGGGGGGTTTCCACCAAATTTTAGTACAATATTCTCCATCATCATGTCTATCATAACTGCAGCAGTAAAGACTAAAGGACATGAGGATAAGTAGCAACTGAATTTTACCATAATTCCTCACTTGCTGAATTCCTTAATATTCAAGGATATTACAGTCCCTGTTTATAGACACAGCTTCTTTCTCTAGTGTATCAGACCTCCTGTAAAATAACCTCCTGTTAAATCACTTCACAGCCTATTTTTCCTTACTTTCCATTTCAGTCTTCTTGAATCAATGTCCTCAGAAAAGCACCTGCTCTGCTGCAAAAATATATTTCCCACAACTGGAATTGGCGCAGGTCGTTGCTCTGCTCTAGGATTGTGGGACAACAAATTTCTGCGTCAGGAGAAAGGAAGAAAGGAAGATGAATTAATAACTCTGCTTCTCTGTGCTGGCTCTATTTGTCACTGCTTCTGCCCTTCTGTCATAGCTAGAAAGACATATGGAGCATGGGCACTCCTTATGGCCTGGAAGAGTCCATGAAACAAAATTACACATACACACAAAAAGAAAAATTAGAAACACCCAGACCTGAAGATGATGAAATATATCAGACTTTTTGGTATCGAGTAAATGTGAAAGGTGCTCCCTCTGCTTGAAAAATGAAGCTTACTGTGGCTCTCCAAGACAGATATTCTCCCTACAGCTGTCCTTTGAAGCAGTGAAGCCTGTGAGCAAGCCGCTCACCTTTGGCATGCTCCCTGGCCAGACTGCCTGTCCAGGCTCGGACTGTCCACACTGTTTTTGAGAGAAAGTGGGGGTCCCCTTTGGTGAACCCACTGCAGTGCCAGTCTGACATTTCAACATATAATGCTGAGAACTGCCTAGCTAGGTCTCGGCTGACTGATCTGTTGTGGCACACGTGATGGCAGATGTACCCAGTGCAAGAAAATTGTCCCAAACCTGCACATTGACTTGCCTGTCCACATCTGAGTATCAGCCTGTATCAAAGCACCAACAGCAAAGAGTCACTTGGGATTAAGGATGGTTTCAGGCTACCTAGCTGGATCTTAAAATGGAACCATAACTAATGAAAATGAGGTGTGCACTTTGTACAAAATTGTGTTATCCCTGCATCTGCTATGAATATACCATCTGTAAAATACCATGTGCTACCAGTGACCCTGTTTTAAGGAACATGTTAGTGAGATGGAATTGACTAAAGTAACCCTAGCAAAGGGTAACTGTCTGAGAAGGGCACTCTATACAGAGTGTCAAAGCCCTGTATTCAGTTTGTGAATGATCATGCCTAGGAATATTGGAATTTGTCTCTAGTGAAGGTGTTACTCTTTGATTATCATCTTACAAAAGTTCTATTTCCTACAGTTTGGCTATCTTTATATATAGTCCTCAGCATATCAATACCTTGTAACAAATATACAGAAGTTATTAGGTTTTTCATAACATGTATGGGTTTACTACCTCTAAAAATATAAAAAACTATTGTGCATAATGTCATTCCTAAATAATTGTGTCACATAAATTAAAAGCTGAAAAGGATATAGACAAGTAATCTAAAGTGGTATCAGATAGCATGACTGTATATATAAAACACAAGGTTTAATTGTGTTTCTCCTTATTTACTGCCAGTAAAACAAGCCAAAATGAACCCTTAAAATAGCATTGCTTCACTTTATTAAACTAAAAATGCATTCTTACAAAAGACATCCTGACATCTTCAATATTAACTAGTATCTTCATGTCCAGACTACCAATCAATGTAGATATATTTGAAATGGTTTCCTTTAAGTTGAGTTTTCTACACTAAAAACAATGACCTGATTAATTACATGTCATCCAAATTACTGTCTTTACATACTATTAAAATTTTCCTTTCTCATATGCTCTACCCATTTTTATGCTAAAAAAAAAAGACAATCACAGCTATTCTTTGTGTTCTTTGGAGAGTATTCCTCACCTCAGAGGGGCATGCCAAAATTTTCTCCTATGCTGTAGAGAATGAGAGCATTTTCTGAAGTGTAAACATCTCTGACAACACTTGGTTGCCTTCACTCGATCCCAAAACAATGGACCTTTTATTATAAGAGCTGAACCTGACAGACAATCCAAGAAATTACAAGAATTTGGTACATTCGCAAAAACAAATAAATCTGTTTCTATAGGTTCTGGAGACTTCTCGGGTAAGGGCTAAACATTTTACAGCATCAAGGACAAAACTATTGGTACCCACTTGACCCTCAGTACTCCTGCTTATGGTCCCAGCCCAAAGCTATCCAAGCTGCATGAATTGTTTTCACAGCTTCCGAACACTCACATCTCTCTAAGAGGCCTAGAGCTTCCAAAGTGGCAGATCATTCAACATGCACCATTTGTTTCACCCCTGCAGTGGATAAACCATAACATCAGAAAATCGACATTTAGACTAAAACTGCTGACAGTCCCTTACTCACAACATTAGGCATGACGGTGCAGTAACGCAGTATAAGAGATTAACATTTCAACTTTAGCGCTGTTGATGAGTCCACACATTTCTGAATTAAGCCTGAAATTTCTTGGCCTACATTTTATATTGAGTTGCCTCTGAATGTGCTCCTTGGAGGAGGACAGCCAAGCTACGCTGGTGCATGCACGCAAGACAAAGCTGTACTGTTAGCGTAAATATATTCTGAAAGCACCAGAGATACAGGAAAATTGTACCACCTAAATCAAAGATATCTAAAAAAACATTATCATAAATAATTTTACTTCATGTGTAAATCAATTCTCTGTACTTAAATAAAGACATTTTATTTTGGCACAACAGAAGACACTTGGCAAAAGTAACTGAAGCGATTTGTCATGGTGGGGTTTTTTTCACCCTATCAGTCTTGTCCAGGAAAAGACATTGAGTGTCATGAATTCCATCATGCAATCTCCAATATTATATTTCCCTTTTCTTCCTACTGAAGTTCAAAATGAGCATGGGATGTCAGGCACTTAGCACTGTGCATTGCAAAGATGTGAGGTCTTTAGACAGACTGTTACAGGTTCTTATCAGCACCACCATATGCTACAAGACAGAATGCACATAAATCTGTCAACACACATAATTCCCTTTTTCCGATTAAAGAATATCTTACACAGAAACCATATATACTTCTTTTCTCCAGCATTATGACCCTGTTTAGGGGTATACAAATACAATTAATCTGACAGAGAAAATAACAAACCAATGTATTTGAAACAGGGAGGACTTGATTTGCCCATGAACTATTTCAAATCAATTTTCTGTATGTAATTTCATTGCCAGACTTGTAAAAATACTTCCATCTAAACATATTAACATTCAGTAAGAGGATATTAAAAAATATCTAAGCTCTATTTTTTTTTTCCAATTTAGGTGACTTTTTAATGTGATTATGGAAGAAAAATCTTTCTTCATTTTTAGTAATAATTTTATCATCAGTCCAAGAAGGAGTCTACCAAACAAACAAAAAAAAAAATCTTGTATACAGTGTGGGACAAAAAACCCCGTATCTTTCCCAAATAGAATTTGAGTTATTTCTGAAGGGGTGGGGG
>VZTA01013374.1:79695-110884 GCA_013398855.1 Mohoua ochrocephala | reverse complement strand
TTTTTTTTTCTTTCAGCTGGGTAGGCGTATAAACTGGGAGTGGTAAATTCCACTGGTATATATAATCAGAACTTTTCATAAGAAAAAATTTTATTGTCACTGTAGCTTGATGGTCTGAGAATATCAAGAAAAGGTAGTATCTTCTATTATGTGCAAAAAGATGATCTTAAAAACAATGTCAAAGAGTAACACTGGATTCCCCAAGACTCCAAGCAGCCCATGGGTCATGAATGAAATGTAGACTTCAGAGGTGAGCAAAAATTGCTGTTGGAGTAACAAGCAAAGCCCCAAAACAAAGAACAAGTATCTCACCTTAATAAAAGATACTGTGTATTGTGAATTAAGATATATCATAGAGTTGCAGTCCAGTGGAAAAAAAAGGAGTCATGTTGGAAAACATTAAACTACGTCAAGCAGACACTGGAATGACAAGAAAAAAAATATACTCCTTCAAAGAGAAGGAAAAAAAAATCACTGCCAGCTTCAAATTCCTCCCTTTCTGAAATTCAGGATCCTGACAACTGACTGCAGCCCCACCCTGACTCATTTAGGATCAGAGATGCCACAAAAGGATGACCACAAAGCTTGATATAACCATTTAAAACATATTAATAATGGGATCTATTTGATATTAATTTGGACAGCAATTGTTAGCATAATTTCAGCTGGACTAATCATAATATCTCTGTTTTGTCTTAGTAAAATCTGTTAGGATTTTAAGGCAAAGAACAATAAATTTCCTTGTTTTACATTTAATGTAGGTCCTCCTTTTTGTCCATAGTAAGATTTTGAGTTTAACAACTATGGCAGGTAGGTTATACACAGGAATGTAATTTAAAGGCTATATAATGCTATAACATGAAAAACAATATACAAATCAGAAATTAGAGAAAATACAAATGTCCAGACACACAGACAGCATAGTGGTTTCCCAGTCATTAATTAGTCACTAGTCAGGCAATGATACTCTGCAGAATAACTTCCTAAATTGACTTGGATAGTTAAAGTGACAAGATGATAAATCCAAACTATGTTGATATATATATATATTTATATTTTTCATACATGTGTGTATTTTGCCTGGGAAAACATTTACACATTCAAGAGGAAACAGCTGCTGACCTTGTAGATACAAATTCCAACAAACAAAATCAGGAACAATTTTAATTAGGTGTTAGTGAAGCAATTAAAAAGAAAAAAAAAGGAATATATTAATTGAACAAGATTACAGACAGCATGACAAAGACTCTTAGAAGTGACAAGACAGCTTTTAAAGAGATATTGTGTTTGACAAAAAAATCCCTTAAATTATTATGCAAATCATGTTTGCCTGTATGATGCTTGCCAGAAGTTCATTTGACCTTATTTCCTTTCCTCAGTCCTGAAATAAAAATTACAGCATGTAAGGGCATATTAATGTATTTGAAGCTTCTGCTACGGTTTTCTTGGAATTCACCTTTGGCACTCCCCGTATTGACATCTTTTCTGCCTTTAATAACTTTAACCTTAGGTGATCCTTGAGGACCTGATTTATCTTTTCTAACCTACTAAATAATAAAGATGGGAGTCATAGTGGCTGGTTACAGGGAACAAACCAGCGAGCTCCAGACCAGGATTTACAGAGAGATGTTGTTTGCTGTCCCAGGAATTTAAGAAGTTAAACCTAAAGCTATTTGCACTACAGTCTAGGCTAAAAGAGCAACAAATGACATCACCTGCAGCATGTTATCACTGCTGTAAGTGGTTCAATGGCAACGTGCCTGCACATTTCCATACCAGATTTACTACAATGAGTTACTTTCAAGGTCTTCTTCTCTTAATTGCTCATTGATTACTCACCATTCTTTACAATGAGAACCCCTGTGTTTAATTGGAATCAATGGTGGCAAATGGTGTACGGTCCCAAACCCTTACTACTGATTTAATTGGAGAGATGTACATTTCCAGTTTTAATTGTAAGTATTAAATGCTACCTCACCTGTTTTGCTATTGTGCTTTTCAGCAACACTCAGTCCTTTACTGTTCTGTTTGATATTTGAACTGCTCTGAACTGCATCACTTCAAAATGTTTTGTTTATTTGCTCTTTCACACAAAAGTGTTCTTCTCATGTCTTTCAGAAGACATTTGCACCCTTCTACCCAAGAAGGTCATCATCCTGTGTTCCACATGCACTTTTCAATTTTAATATCAAAGCAAAGTAGTGGTTATTTTCAGTGCTCAGCAAAAGCAACAGACCTCATCTAAACCAGTGGAAATAGGCTTCCATCATGCATGTCCATATTACCTTCTACCTTAGGAAAGGTTGATACAAAATGTGCTGTAGTTTAAGCTGCAGGAGATTCAATTATGAGGAAAAAGCAGATTATTAGACTAGGTACATCTAGGCACATCACTAAGGCAAACACATTTTTAGACAGGTGTGCACTGTGAAGCAATTATATTCTAATTATAGACCTACAACATTTTTATCACAATTTAACACATGACGTAACCTATTACAGACAGAATACAATTATAAAATTTTCAGTGCTGTGTTACTACTAGGAAATAAGGAGCTTTTCTGCAGTGTGTCTATACATGATTTTAGGCTTATTTTGTACTCATCTAGGAAAAGCAGAAGATAAGTCTTGGAAGAATCATTGGAGTGAAGCAAAATAATACCAGTTAAAATCAGCAGGTTCTCAAATCATGCCAGATCTTCTAAATCTAACTTTTTAAACTATAATAAATGATAGAATTATGGGTTTAAGTATCAGATCTGATATCTGATCCTTGGTGCTCTATGAAATAAACTTCATGAATACCAAACGGAGAGCTAACATACAGCAGTACTTTAGCTTAATAAACAGTGACTTTGAAAGACCATTCCCAGCTTAATAGTTCACTTATCTTGAGAACGCCAAGATTTTCTTTTTAGCCACTCTAACTCAGATAGTCAATATAACATTTTGGCTGTTATGCTTTATCGCTTTAAATTATTCAGGAAAGGGAGTACAAGGGCAGACACATAAGGTCTTTTTGTTCTTGCTGCAAGTAACATAGAATATTGTCTTCCTCACTGCCCTACTTTCTTTCTTCCCCTCCAGTTTTCATTTTTATGCTCTTTAATTGATCATAGTCTGATTTCAATATTTAGTCCTTTTTTTCTGAAGTCCTATAAACCAAATAATTGCAGAAAGAATAGTAATTCTCTCCTAGATAGAAGAGTGACAAAGCAATGCGGAACACATTAAGATTTCTTGGAATTTGTGATCCAGTTTTGGTCACCTGCATTAGTCAGAATGAGGTTTGGATCTTTACAATGTAGTGCCTCACAGCTAAGAAAGTTGCATATATGTAATATTGTTACATGGAGCAAAATATATCGAAAAATACAACATCTCTTTCTAAAATGTCATTATCATTTTTATAATGCCGTAAGTCCACATTGGTAGGAAATTTAGGATGCCTACTTTAGACGCAGTGTAAATGCAGACACTTCTACTCTCCACTGAATAAACTCTCAAATTACTGATGCATGTGCTTAAGCCCCTGAATTACCCTTTAAGGACACTTTTTTTGTGCATGTGCCTATATTATGGTTCCTACAAGAGGCAGGCAGCATCTATCAATACCAGTCAAACAAAAAGGAAAGGGTTGATCATTACTCTTCTTGCTCTGATAATGAAGATCGAAAGGTCTTCACACACCTTATAACAGAGTTCCCAAGTCGAGCCCAGCTTAGCACTAGGCTGAAGAGCTGTGGCAGAAATAAAACTTCTATGTTTAGAGTATCCATTTGATTGAATAAAGCTTATTCCCATTTCATCCTGGGAAAATGCCATCTCCTCCTCAGTGTATCTTCTCCTGGAACATGTGGGATAATTAGGATCTCTAAAATTACTTAAGAAGAAAGTTAGGGAATGTAAAGCCAGGGTAAAACGGAGTAAAATGTTCCCTGTTTCACTTCAGCCACTTAAAAAGAAAAAATATGCTGTTTCTTACCACATGTCATTTTGAGATGTTCCCAGGTTGTTACCTCTGTTCTATGTTGAGACAAGTTATTCAACTGAGTACTTGTCTGTTATTTATAAAGTCACAACTCCTGCATGAAGTTTAGAACACCCAAACTCTTTATGTCGTAGTGCCCTAACAAAAAAAGCAACTAAAGTATCAGTTTCTTAGTGCAGGCAGTTAAAATTATCATCTAACACTTGTTATTAAAATTTGTGATATAATGAAGTTAATTCTTTCTGTAAGCATTTTTGGACACAGACTATTACCTCAATTATCGATGTAATTTCTAATGAGGGAATTCTATCATTCTGAGTAATTCTCAGTTTCAAATTACGTATAAATGTTGAATCTTGAAGCTTGGAATTTAGAATTCTATGGCATACATCAAGACATTTTAACATAGCTACTCAACTGAGCATGGGGCTAAGAGCCTGAAAACTTGGCTTATCACCTTTTATAGTAGAAAAGTCTATAGAGTGTAACAGGAATTTATGGGAGATTTGTAAACTTTTTCTAACATTACGAAACTCAACAGTACATACACATTGCAGTAGTCTTTGAATGTTAAGCTCTGTAGGGCTCTTTCATTACCTTGAAAGACACAGAGAAGCTTAAAAAAGTCCTTGGTCCGCAGGGGAAGATGGGGATTGTGATGGACAGTCTCGTAGCACCCTTTTTGTTTTTCCTAAGAGTGCTGCTGTGGCAGGAACACACAACACCAAAGTAGACAACTTTGATCAAATTCACATAGCCTAAATTCCACAAGAGCACAAAACCCAGATTACTATTCAGCACTTTAGGGGTCTTTAAACATATCCAATGCTTAAGCATTCCCTTCATCATCCAGTGAAAAAAAAATAGCATGCATAATAAATAAAAATCCATTCTGAATCATACCTTCCTACTGAAACCATGACGGTCTTGCTGGCAGAATCATGAATGGAATTGGGAACAAAAGTGTACATACTTTCTTAAAAAGAAGAGACAAATGACAGCTGTATGGCAGTGACATGTAAGAATGTGAAGAATGTATCTTGTCCTAGAAATTGTTCTGTGGATTGGACCAAACATTTACAGTACTACAAAATTATTATATCCTTTTAGTACTTAGGCAACCCCTTGAAAAATTGGCTGATTGTACTCTGACAGGCTGGTTTATGGGCAAATCAGTCAGGTTTGATATCACCTCCACCTCTGCTAAAAAGGAACTGAATCTGTAAAAAACTGCTTTATAAACCTAACCTGTGCTTTCTATGGTTCACAATTTATTTCATTAGTGGAATTCATGCAAGAGATTAAAATTATATCAATGAGGATATTTTGAACTAGAGAACTCTAGACAGGAACAAAAAGTGCAAATAAAGTTAGAGCTTCAAGTCAGAATTTAGGTGCATATATTTTTCAGATAGCTACTGTACAGAGATGGATAAAGCTGTGATTTTGAGGCACAACTTTAGACATTAATTTAAAATTTATTACAGGTACTCCAGTGATTCTAGAGTAATGGATAAACAAAGAAGACAGCAACTCTATGAACAAGTGGGCTCTTTCACCTTCCTTAATTCTTCCATCTTTCATAACTGCTTCCATGTTCTTGTTTTATGACACTGGCAAAGGTTAACACAATTGACATCAATTGACACCTATCTGGAAGTGTCTCTTCCCAGGTTTTCCTAGGGTCTTTGGACAGTAGCTTCTACTTTCATATCACGAGCCCAAATTACTTTTCCACTTTGCCTTATGACAGAGTTGAAGCTAATAGATTTGCTAACCCCAGCATCAGCCACAGGAGCAGAACAAACACATTTCTAGTCAGTGACATCCTCCAGTAACAAATGCAGAACATCTATCAGAATTCATTATGTCTTATTGCATTGAACAATTTCTTTAGTCCGAATTATTTAAATACTCCAGTTCTAGATCTTCTTCTGGAAAATATTTTGTTTTCTAAAGCTGGCAACCAAAAACTGATTTAGTTACCAACACTCCTGTTCTGAGACGGGAACACTCGGATTAACTGCATTAAAAAAATAAAAATTACATGGAGTTTCAACAGAACATTTGGGACCTAGAAATAAATTTTGATACTTGAAGAATAATAGTGGTGTTACTGAAAGTTGACCATGAGTTTAGCAGCAAGATCAGGCACTTACATAATATAAATCTTAATAAGGCAGCAGAACATGACAGGAGGCACTGAAGTGTTTAGGCAACCTGGGGTCTAGCCCACACAAGTTATGCATTGTGCATAATACAGTTTTTTAACAATTGGCAAAGAAACCTAGAATTTTCTAGCTAATCAAATGTTTAAACTGCATCCCAGGATAGTAGGATTGATTTTTCTTATTTAATTTTATAACATTTTATCATTTACTCCTGTTTAATGCATTCATTCTAACCCACCCGTCCGTATGCTTCCTTGTTGGTAATGATAGCTCAGCAATTATGAGGCTATTTATAATTTTTTTTTATTGCATGAAAGGGAATTTTTTTTAAAGGTCCTTTACTTCTAGCTTTAGACCTTTTAAAAAAATAAACTAGATAAGAGATGCAAAAGGGCAGACACAGACAGAAGAAACACACCACTGGAAGAATGAAAATGGTAACCAAGAAGATGTCTAATAATTTTAGAAGATAGGTTTTACTTCAAGGAGTGTTTGGACGCGAAAATATAGAAAAGTTAAATTACAGAATTTTAGGCATCAGATACTCTTTCACAAAAGAAGAATTTCTTAATGATGAGCCCTATAAATTGATGACAATCAACAAAACTAAATCCCTACAAGGGTTTTTTTTTTAGGCAAATTGATGATTCTTCTCCATTTATGAAGACAGAAGTACATACGCAAACTTTATAGAGTTTAAGTTGTTAAATGCGAAGATAACTAAACATGGGATGGGGACACAGGGGGATCAGGAAGCTTATCTTTACTGCTTGACAATAGGCATCGGGGATTTTAGTTGGGACAACCATAGAACTCTATGGGACAATAGGCAGAGTCAAATTATGAGGTAAAGGGAATGTGCTAAAAGCATATAGCAAGAAAGATGGGAGACAAAACAAGAATGCCAAAGCAAGTATCCTGGGATAACAAATATGGACTACTTGCTTAACCTGTGGATTATTGTCTTATATTATATGCTCTTATTGTAACAAAAAGACAGCTCTTCTATCAAGAAAAGAGCTGAGCAATTCACAGTCAGATATGAAGGCAGCAACAGTCTTGCCTCCTTATTGAATATAAGTTAATACTCCACAACCAAGGAAACCTTGAGTTTGTTTTGACTCAAGATATTTAATAATTTCCCTACAAGGTTCAAATATAGGAAGAAGCTAACATCATGACTTCCAGCCAGGTTAACAAAGATTGTCACCCACTAAAATATTATTCCACACGTATTCAACAATTTTGGATCAATGGGTAGAGGACAACAGTAAGAAGTTCAATAAGGCGAAGTGCTGCGTCCTGCACTTGGATCACAACAATCCCATGCAACGCTACAGGCTGGGGGAAGAGTGGATGCAAAGCAGCCTGGTGGAAAAGGACCTGGGGGTGCTGGTCGACAGCAATCTGAACACGAGCCCGCTGTGCCCAGGTGGCCAAGAAGGAGGAGCAGCTGAGTGAGCTGGGGTTGCTCAGTCTAGAAAGAGGAGGCTCAGGGGAGACCTTGCTTTCTACAACTACCTGAAAGGAGGCTGTAGGCAGCTGAGAATAGGCCTCTTCTCCCAGGCAACAAGAGGAAATGGCCTCAAGCTCTGTCAGGACAGGTTCAGGCTGGACATTGGGAAGAATTTCTTCACTGAAATGGTTGTCAGCCATTGGAATGGGCTGCCCAGGGAAGTGGTGGAGTGTTCCCTGGAAGTGTTCAACAAATGACTGGATGTGGTACTCAGTGCTATGGTTTAGTTGACGTGGTGGTGCTCGGTTGAAGGTTGGACTTGAGGATCTTGGAGGTCTTTTCCAACCTTAATGATTCTGTGATTCTATAAACACTATCACTAGTCTTAGGTGTCACAACTAAAGTCAGCCACTGCAATATTTTCAGCACCACTGAATACCCACTATTCTCAGAGGAGAAGTTAAGTTTAAAACTAAATTCAATACATCAACTTCCACAGCACAGAAAGCACACAGGTTATTTCCAAAGCAAAGTAAACGTCTGTGATACAGAAGTAACTCACATTTATGGCAGCTGCCACATATGTACCGTAGTCTATAAAGTGCTATTTTTCCCATTTCTAGTTACTAGTCTTCATATATTTGAAGAAAAACACTCTAGACATTTAAACCTGGGACAAAGCTTCTAATTTGAAGTAAAGAACTTGTGCTCTATACTCTACAATTTAATCAACAAAGAATACAAACTGGTTATGAACATGAGAGAATTATGACAAAAACCTCAACCTCCATGTATGCCACATAAAATTTCCAAGAGGCAGAATGCAGAAAGGAAAAAAAATATTCAAAGAGACAAGAAAGCATATAGCAGTAACACTAATTAAATCCCATTTAATGTGTACTAAAAAAAAAAAAAAGCTTTTTCAAATCTGCAAGAATAATCTGCTATCTCTCTTCCTCTCATTTTCCAAGCCCTTCAGGCAGTTCCAGTGACAAGAAATATGGTCCATATGCATGTTCTGATACCACATTTATAGAATATCAGGAACAGCAGCTTCAAAGTTATTATATCACTAAATTACTTTCTGGTAACACAAAATTGAACAATCTATAAAGGCAATATGATTATATGCATATATAATTAGAAAAAAAAAATCAGGTCATGGTCAGAAAGTCCTTCTTTTAACAAGAATCATAGCTTCAGGCTAATGATATTTTCCACCATTAGAAAACAAAAAAAGGCAAGTCAGGCTAATTGTTCTCCATGATTAGCTGGCTATTACCCAATAACTAGAGTGATTCTAATGGAATTTGGTTAAAGTCAGAAAACCTGAGGCTGACCTGTGAGGCTTGACTTTCCCTGCTAAAAAGGAGTGAAACACTAAAACTTAATAACAGTAAATAACAACAAAACTTAACAGTTTTATAATATTGTCATTCATATGCTTCACTGTTTCCTTCATCAATTATATTTAGGGGAAAAAAGGGATCTAAAATACTGTTGATGAGAATATTGTTTTGCATTTCTTTAAGGCCCTTGATGCTAACTGCATAAACAAGACAGCATAGTGAACTCAAGCTACTTTTTGTGTAATTTGGGACCCAGCCAGGCCTCTGAGGCAAATCATACACCTGGCTGAATAATTTCGATGTGCAGCGCCCCAGGAACCATTCTGTCCGAGACTTTAGATTTGCCCTAACTCATCTGAAAAGTACTTTGCCTCCAAAACATATGGACATCACGGAGGCTCCCAGATGTTGAAGACATCTCTGAGATGTCTTGAGGGATCTGGAAGGCCTTGCTCCTCCCACAAATCCCCTATGGGTCTCCCCTCCCATGTAGTTCTGAAAATAACAAGAGAAAGTGGTCCACAGCACAGAAATGCTCAAAGAAAAAATTATTACAAATTATTACAGCTCAATTATCTTATTTATAGAAATTTATCTTAGTCACAGTGAAATGAATAAAATATAAGAAATATGAAACTTCCTAGTCTTGAATTTGGCCTTGACTTTCACCCTTTGATGTATACTGTACCTGTGCCTTTGCAGGATAGGTTGGTTATAATCAAGCTATATTTTCCTGAAAAAATAATATATTTTTTTAAATGTGTAAAATGATTGACTATTATGCAGCTACTTTTTTACAAATTTGCTTGAATTAATCATATTTTTAAAGCAAAAAATTAGAAGAATTAGAAAGAAGCTCTTAAGTGCAGTGGTTTAAACTTTGGTATATAGAAAATAATGTTACCATACAACATAATCACAAGCAGTATTTTGTGCATAATTCAATAGTTTTCCTAGTTTAGGAGCTAAAATAAAAATTATTGAATGGAAATGTAATTTCCAGTTTCCCTTTTGGGATGTCTGTGTTCAATTATTGATAATCAAAATAGTGATTCAATCACTTTCAAAACTAATTATTCCTAAATTATCCATTAGCTGTTCCAACTTTTTTAATTAAAGTAAACAGTAAGCAGCTGTTCTTCCACAGTCATTACCTGCTTCTTGTAACTGAAGCCCTTTCATTTTCTATCTTGATGGAAATTAAAATACACTTTTGCTAATTCTATCCAATTAATTTTACCCACTAGTATACAGAATTCCATTAAATTTCAAGCATCTTTGAAGGCAAATGAAGGTGTACACAGAATGCGGGTGTGCATATATTAAAAAAAAAAATAGAAGTTCACAAAATCTGAAATTATGTGGACAGAATCAGAGTATTTACTAAGGAGAGACCATAAAATTTAAAATTCAAAACATCAATGTCTCCATTAGGTTAAAGCAATAAAAGAAAACAAGTCTCTAAAATAAACCTCATCTGCTGCCCAGCTTTATAAACAAGTTTTTGTTCTTATTTCTTTGGAGAATTCACTGTGACTATAGAATGAAGGGAGAGAAAGAAATTTCATATGACCCTTAGAGGTTTTGAGAAGCTCCCATGGAGAAAGGTATGATGTATTTTTAATAAACTTTGTGAATTTTAATGAGAAAATTTAAAGCATTGAAGAATGCTTCATTGAGATAAAAATAAGTGGTGCTAAATTCTACCCCTCCCTAAAGAGCAGATGAGAATCTTTTTCTTGTCTTATAATCACCTGCTTTTATTTTGAAAGAATGTGCATGTACCTTTTCAAAAATTTATTTCAGGAATTACTCTTGTTCTTTAAGACTTCTTTGGCTTTTTTTTTTTTCCTTAGCATTTTAAACACTTTTCTGTCCAGAGTTTTTGCTGAATTTTTTTTTTGGGGGGGGGCAGAAGGGCTGGGGGGGGCAGGTTTTTTTTTTTGGTTTGGGGTTTTTTTGGAGTGCATGCACAGATCGGAGACTGCTAAGCCAGGAGACACAGAGACAGGCAGAATAAGCAGAGAGAGCCCAAAACAATTCCAGTGAGGGTTTGGATGTGCATATCCCTCCCTCAGTTCTTAGGAAAATACATGCTGTCAGATGTTTATGCTGCGTTCATTTAAAATATTGCAGACAAGATTTCAACAGTAGTGACAATTACTTCTTAAAATTTCAGAGAATGTGAAAAAAACGCCCTATTGCCTAAAAGTAGCATTTTCTGCTGGCATTAGAATGAGTCTTTATTCATAGAGAATATAGAATTCAAAAAGAAAACCTTCACATCAGAAATTACTTCAGGAAAAAATACATTATATAGTCATCACATACATAGCATTGAACTTGTTTTTATTCTCTATCCTATCACCAAGTATTTCTCAGTCTATTTCATCCCCAGGATTCACATTTCTGTACTGTAAAGCACTGAGTGCTGGGACAAGCAGGAATACTCCACTCTGAATAAGAAATCCAGGGTCATTTTATGCATCTAAGGAAATCTGAATCATTTCCTCTCACATCCTCTTGCTCTCCCCCTCAAGTTTCAATCTCCAGACTGCCCTGCCCTCTCCCTTTTCTGCATCTATGATGTCTTTTTGACAGCCAATCACATCTAAACGATAAACAAATGGCTAGCACATTATGTCACACATTCAAAGTTGGTTTGACTCTGGGTTTGTGCTTGCACACTGTTAGATGGGTCTGAGTACTCTGTGGAATCCTGCATCTCAGGCCACCATGCCAAACTGATACGTGAGCTGAATATGTTTGAAAGGCAAGTTTAGAAAGCTACTGTGAAGCTGTTAACTGCTGTTTCCTAAAACCAGGAGAATGGAGAATAACTCCTCTTAGCTGGGGTCAGAGTAAGGTGAGATGAAACAATATTCCTTACCAGCTGATATTGCCACCCCTGCTGCAGTCCTGGCTCTCATTTCTGCTTCTTCCAAGAGCAGGGAAGAACAAGATTTTTGGGGAAAAGTTCTGTTATTTTGCACCTCTCCACTGAAATCAAAGCACGTATGCAGTGGCACCATCCACTCATCCCTGCTCCTGGAAGGAGAACCCTTTCCAGGATAATACCTTCAAAAAGGCTGAATATACATCAACACTCAAGCACTCTAGTTGCAGTTTAAGCACACAACCCATTAATGCAAGCGAGGTTTCCTGAATTCTGACTTTGCTGGCAAGTAAAAAAGGTGAAGAGGTTGTGATGTTGGCAATGACTCCTGGCAGTGCTCCATTAAAATTACATAGCATACTTTTTTCTCTTTTGTTGGTCAAGGTTAGAAATAAATCAATGATTCTCTGCCTTCACTACAATGACACCACACAAAATAGATGGATAGTGGAAAGTGCCATCAAATTCCCCCTGTCACAAAGGCTCAAGGAGTGATATGAAGAGCAAAATACAGGAAACTCCTAATGCACTGAAATATATTCCCCTGTGGAAAGAGCAAGGATAAAAGGCTGTGGTCCAATGAACAGGACACTGATCAAGGAATAGAAGACTTCTGATTCCCTTTCTAGCTTCACTGCTAATCCAGTCTGCACTCATACTCATGTGACCTTAATGCCTCATGACTCAGAATTCCCATATGGGCGATAACCGAAACAGCCTTTTACAGATAGCTTCTGTCGCACCAGATTGAAATCCAAAATCTTTACATCCATTCGTTTAAAGCTAGGTTTTCTTCTAAGATTAAAAGTGAGCAGAATTTAAGAAACCACTTTCAGCTTTTACTGTGGTTTGCAGGAACAGAATGTCAGTCTCCACCAAGTATCGTGTGTCACTCAACCAGCAAAATGCAAATCTTGGAGGCAGGGTTTACCTACCCGAACATGAAGACTTCATTTCAACCCATATGATCTTAAACAGAAAAACTGTAGGGGTTTTTTTCCCATTTTTCTTTAAAATGTTAAATCATAGTATTTCAAATTTGGATCAAGTGAAACCAATTAATCCTTTCATATGTATCGATGACATTCAATAGCACATAATCATCTCTAGAAATTTCTCACTAAACTTACATCTCTCCAAATTTGCAACAAGTGTAGTGAAACACCTGTTTTTAAATATTGTTGAATAGAATGATTCAGTTTGATGTTTACTGGAACCATGAGTTCAATTAAGCACAAAAATCCCATGAACAATAGAGTTTAACTGCCCAAATGAAGCCTTTGAATTATTTTTTTAATCAAATCCCTTGCAATGCATCTGTGTGCACTTCATTGTTCTCACTTGCAATAGTAATATGTATTAAGGCTGCTGTTTTGTCCTCTCTAAACATTTAAATTACAGCAAGTGCATTAGCAACTGACATATTGCCCTTTAAAAGCTTTAAGGAATACCATTGCTTTTAATATGTACTCTTCCATATTTGTTAATGAAGCATAATTTGAAGTAAGTGCATGTCTACTGCAAAGCATGACAGCGATCATTTTCCAAGGATGTGTGGATCATTTCATTTATAATTTGTTCTAAAACCCATGTGCTGATTTTTAGTGCTTAAAAAACACACATAAGGAACACAAAACACCTGTATTTTGCTACAAGAAGTATAGGAAGAGGCCTTAGTTCTTCTGATGATATTGGTCATCTTGCAGGCACCAATTTCTAAATACTAATCACAGCAATAATAAAATACTTTATGCATATACAGAAAAATACTAAGATATCTTGGGGGGGAAGGGAGGAGGGAAATAAAAATCATGAGAGGTTCTCAATTGACAAAAATGAGTTTGCTGATGCTGATACCTACACCAATAATTCAAGTCTTGTCATTAAACAGTGAAAGAATATAATTTACATTAAACCTAGGAACAGAGTGAAACGTAGAAATAGACTAATGGCCTTGTGCACGAAAGCTTTGACTTAATGGACAAGATACAAAACTATCCATCTCACTGTTTTCTCAACTCAATCTTCTTTCTCACAGTCAACGTCTCATTATTTAAATAAATTCACCTGGATGATAAAAGTGCTGGTTTTATTCCAGGCTGTTACTTTAGATACTTATCTGCTTAGTGACAGTGTACAGCACCTAAGAACATTAAGGCAATCAAGAAACTCCATTACCTGAGCCAGGGACAGAAGTGATGTCTCACACAGTGAGATGCCTAATGTTTCAATGTGCTCTTACTGCAAGGGAAGATTAATAAACATCGTCACACAGAGAAGCTGCAGCTTCCACCCTAAAGGATTTTGTTTTATGTATAGATCAAATGTATAGGCTGAGTTGGCAGCAACTTCTTCTGAAAGCAAGCACAGCAAAGGCCCTATGAATCTTTAATGCCCACATATTATTAGAATACAAATTAGAGTAAGTTATCTTTCAAGGGGACAAAGCATGACTCTCCTAGTTGAGATGGATCAACAAGAGATTTGAAAACAAATTTTTCGAGGCCTGTTTGAAAGTTTGAAGAGCCAGTCCTTATCCTAGGAACTTTCAGTGGCTTTTAATGTTGTATTAAACACCGTCTATCCATTTGCTTTCCATGCCTTCAGATTTCCCTTCCAAGCCTCTGAGACCTGTCTGTGTTCACTCATTGTTCAACATCCCTTCTCTCCAACATCCCCATTTCTCTCATTTCCCTTTGGCCAACCTGCCTTTCAGAAGGTTCTTTCAGGTGAGTAGCATCACTTGTTCTCAAGGAAGACAGTTTTATTTCTGTCCATGAACTTGCAGGCAGTCTTTGAGTGGGAGCCATGCTAATCTCTTCTGTATGATTCCATTTGGATTTTTACTGTTTTTTAATATGCACTACTTTCCTCACCTGTAGATAGTATGAATTTCCTGACTTACCTCAGTCTTCAGAAGAATTGTAGTTTTTCATGAAGGACAGAAGGATTCAGCACTTACTTAAATATATAGATTTATCAACAAATACCACTGATAACAGCGATTTCAGGGAGCCTTTTTTAAAAAAATTAAAATCTGTTTGACCTGATAAGATGTTCTTTTCTCTTGGATGGATTCAGTAAAACAATTTTTTTCTTTATAAGGTATATTCCTAAATTTTTGGGAAAGCTTATTGAATGTTCTTCCTTCTGTTTTTGAAAGAAACCAAGAAGTCACTTGGTCATTTAATAGTTAAAATGTTAAACAATATCTGAAACAATCTCCAAGTGCACAAGAAAAAGGTTTATACAATTGTCAGTACTGCTTTCCATTGTCAGGACATCTTCTAATCATGTAATGAAAAACTGTTTAATAATACATACCTCTACCTCAGATGGACTTATTAAATATTATTAGTATTAGTGCAATGTTCTGAGGATGTGAGAGGCTCTGTGAAAGAAACTGTTTCTGTTACAGACGATAGCTGTAGCACAGGGACTTGTAAGACACAAGGGACAAATACTGCCTAACAGATAACCCCCCCAAAGAAATATTTCAAAACAAGCATCAGCCTGTATGGTTGCCTGAGTGATTTTCACTTTGAGGGACTAACTTTATTTCTACAAGATAATTCTAGTACATGTGTTAAATTTAGCCATTTTAACCAGCCATGGAAATTATTTTTGTCTCTCAGTTTTACATAGTCTAAAACATTCCTCCATTCAAATGTGCAATGAAAGAAAAAGTCTAGGCTGCAGTGATTAAATCCAGTTTTCAAAGAGTTTAGAAGTCAATTTATTCAGACAGAAGCCCACATATGTTATGCATTTATTTTATCATGTAGACATTTTTAGATATTATATAACAATATTTTTAATTCATATTTATTATGCATCTCAAAAATTTACTAGAAGGTGATAATGAATGGGATGACAGGGTATTTATAGAGAGGCAGAATACAGGTTAAACCAGGTGAAGAAAGCAGCTATACATTAAATTATGTTAATTATACATCATCCATATCAACAAGGAACATAGAAACTAAGCACACTGAAACCCACAGCAATATAGATAAAGGAAAACATTTTGCCTAAACACCCAGGCTGGTAACAATGAGAACAATTTTCTAAGAAGTCAGAGACAATATTAATGAAAGATTTGGCTGGCATATATAGACTCCATAAGAGTTATATCCATTGGAGGTGGTATTTATGTCTCCTATTGATGACTTCTTGAAGTGATTAATGAGGGAACATGCCAGAAGAGAGATTCATCTTCAGTTTGGCATAAGATTTGGTACAGAATGTGACCCTTGAAGATTGTAATATATTCAAATTCCATATCATCTAAAAAATTTAAAAGTTAAAGAAATGCGCTATAGTAATATTTTAACTTTTGAAAAAGAATTATAACAATTAAATTTATTTTTTAAAATATTTTAAACAATTGGTTAAAAGAGAAAAATGTGGTTGGCATAGAGACTGTTCAAAATGCACTCATTTAGAAGCTGGTAGTAAATGAATATCAAGGTATGAATACAGTCTTTAAAGAGTAAGTGGATAGATTATTAAAAGAGAATAGATTATTAAAAGAAATGCTGATGAAAAGAATTGCTTATGATAATAGCTGACTGGGAATTAATGTATCAGAAAAAAGTCTATGTCACTAAATTCATAACAAAACAAAACAAAACAAACTGAAAAAAACAATGAAAAAAAAAGAGCAAAATACCAAAATCAACTAGCTATTTATTGCTAAGGAAAGAGGCCACAGAGATAGTCTTACCAAAAATCTAACTTGTCGCTTAAGAGAGATCAGCAAGTCAAACAGCATGTTAGAAAGAGATAAAGAACAAAACACAAAACCAGTATCATGCCATGACGTAAACTCAGAACTAGTACCTAAAACAAATACTGTGTATGGTCCTGATCTCGGTAAAGTTATAATAAAAGCATTAAAATTACGTAAGTGGCATGGAGGAACACAGAAACAAAAGAGCTTCTTTACAAGAAGAATCAAATTGATAACAACTCTCCTGCTGGAGGGGAGACTCCTGGTGGGAGATAGGATGAATTATAAAATCATGATTCATATAAAACTGAAATACATACTTTCCATTTTCTCACAGTGCATGATAAAAAAAAAGAGAAAAATCTGTAAATTACATGGCAACAAGTTGGAGGTTTTTTAATCTAAAATTAAAGAATTTTCATCTAACATGTTCAACATGCAGTTGAAGTGTGGAACCACATTGCCATGCAAACTTGCATAAGTCAATGGTATAAAAGGAAAGGTAGAAAAGAATTCAAAAGGTAAATTGACAAATCCATTGAGAAAAAGCTGTGAGCACAGTCTCTTGTACACAGCTGACTGCTGGAAGCAAGCAGGATGTTCTAGGGGGCTCAGGATAAGTTTGATCAATTCATGCACTTAACTGGTCATTGGAAAAAGACAATAGGGGCTGAAAAAGACTTTTTGTCCACCCTAGTACCAAAAGTAGTGAAGAATATCAAACTATTTCACAGACCTGATCCTTGAGGAGATGACATCTCCTCAAACTCTTCTGAAGTTCTGGAGAGAAGATGTGTATCAACAGTTTGCTGCTTCTCCAGATGGAGGTCGTATGTGCTGCTTACAAAATTCACAGCTCAGATGTGCAAAATATCATTTTCCCCAGCAGTTAAAATAATTGCAAAACTTGGCAGCAATGCGAGCACTTTCTTCTGCACTTATTTTCTACTAAATTAGTACAAAACAACATGTGCACTAAACAGTAGCACAGCTGCAATAACAGGGCAAAACCTGCCATACAATTCTTCACTGTAGGAAAAAAAAAGGGAATCAAGTAGCACAAATGCTGTCCCCAAGTTTAATGAAACACTGGAGCATAGTTGTTATAGTGATAAACAGCATAGCATCCTATGCAAAACAGGTAGAATCAACTTTTTATTTTATACCATAACCATTGTTTGATTAAAAAAGAAAAAAAATCAAGTTGTAGACTATCTTATTTGGGTCTACTTTATATCACAATCCATTATGTGAGACTAAAGGAAACTACAAGGTCTTTCTTAAGCCAATGCCTTAGAAAACCATTATGAAACTCTGCTATAAAATATATTTTTTGCTGTCGGGTATTGAAGCTTCTCAGGAGACTATGGCTTTCTTAAAGTATTTGATTTTACTGAAGTCTTATGAAATACTGCATAAAATAACGGTAATCGTAGATTTGAATGATACTTTTCTTAGCAAACTACAGTTACAATTTCCACAGAGGTATTCAGATTTATCTTGCAGGAAATTAGAGACAATGTGATACCGTATTTTCCACCTTTCAAGCTGTCAGATGAAGCACCATGTTAGAGAAATCTAAATAACTACACTGATAAAACATGCCTATTCCTTGCTTATGTGATCTATTTATTCCCTTTATTATGATACAACTGTAATTACTCCATTAGTCGCTTTATTATCCAGTTCTCTGCCCTATCATGGGTTTACATATATTTGGAGAAATTTGTAATGGGTTCGGTTGCTATTCATTAGGAGAGCCAGTTGTAACAAAGTCAATGCAAAAAATATTTGAAGACTTATAACTATTTATTCATTAAAGATGTATTTCACTGGAGATAATGAAGAGAGAAAAGTTCAGCTCCCATTGTCCTCTTTTCCTGCTATAATATTCTTTTTCTTTTTCTGTGGTATCTTGCATCAGAAATCCTAACTAATAGACTCTCATCCCTGAATATATTTTTAAGTTTCCCATTGATTTTAGCAGCATTATTTTCATGCTGCTTCTCAACCGCTGATCCTCCTAAAGCAATTATTTCCATGTTTTGTTTGAATTTTTTAGCTGGCCTTGTGTGTCACATGCTTTCAAGAGGCCCTTTTGTGCGGCCACATCCAAGCAGTATTATCACACAGCTGCAGTCTTACCCAGACTTGAAGCTCATTTACCCAATAAACAACATCCTTCTGCCTCAGAACAGCGGTAGCTCAGCTGAGAATTCACATAACGCACTTCTTTACCCTCCTCCAAGTTCTCTGCTCTAGTCTGCTTCTGTCGAGGCTTTGCAAATTGCCATCCATATCCACCCATCTTTGCAGTTGTCCAAGTCTTTCTCTCACCTGTCAGGTTCCAACCTCATCTCCTGTTCTGAAGATTCAAGAAAACTAGGCACAATGAATACTTTCTAAAATTCTGCCTAGATGGCAACAAAAAAAAGAGATGTGAGAGCTTCCCAAATAATAATGCCTAGTGTATTTATTTATTTGCAATTTGCATTGTACTGTACATATTTTACTTGACTTTAGAAGTTGCTGTTAAACCAGAGAGGTTTGTTGTGCTGCATGTGATTATGACCATTTGCGAGCACCATCTGGAATTCAAAGAAAAGCAATGGAGATATCCAAAAATATTCAAGAATGCAGATATTCAAAACATAAACAACCTGGAACACAAGTGAAAAAAACTGACACTATTAATCCTGGCAGGAAGCAGTCATTGCCAAGTCACATTAGAAGTTTATGCAATAGCTTGAAAGTGGAGTCAAGAGTGCGGTGAAACACACAAAATGGATAAAAGCCACTTTACCAGTCACAACCTGAAAGGAAAGTACTTTTCTGCAGAGCAGTATGTGGCAGGCAAAGACTTATTTGCAAACTCACATTTTAAAATCTAACAGTGAGGTGGATTTTTTTTCAGGTTATCTTTTTCTAGTTTAACAAAACATTATTTAGCCACGGAACCCTCCCTCCCTTTTTTATGTAAATAATCTTAGGAAAAATAGGCAGATCCACCTTAAAGCTTTAGCCTCAATTACTTCAAGGTCTGTACGTCTAAAACGAATCTGTCATTTACAAGAAAAAACTATTTGTTGACTATTAGGGATAGGAAGAGACACACAAAAGCAATACAAAACACATACAAGCCACTCTTCTTTCTTAGATATTTGTGCAAAAGATTTGAGGATTCTGCAGTGCGAAGGATGTTGTATGAAACTACTCCTAATTGGCATGCTATTTTAAAAATAAGAACAACAAAACATTAATTTATTGTGCATTCATTTATTATCATGACAGAAAGGAGCAACATGATACATCTCCTCTGGTTTTTAGAAGTTATATGAAGTAGATTTTCTATACAGTAAAAGTGATTTATTGTCCTGCTGGGTAAAATAAACCGTAATAAACACATACAAAAAGACCAGAAGAGTTGAATTTCCCTACTTTGGGATATGGTATTTCTCAGCATGGAAAAAAGACTACTTGAACAGTCTAATTTTATATATTTTCTATTGACTTCTTAGTGACTAAAAATTTAATTTATTGTACTTCTCTTCCAATTCTTTCCTGATACTTTTGAATATTCCTCTGTGATTGTACGTACTACATACTAGTCCTCCAAGAACAAGAAGCCTCTGTGGGACTACTGGCTGAATGAAGATTATTAAATTCAGAGCAATAAGTAGAACAGAAAAATACAACCCTGCTTATGGCAAATGAGGGAAGGGAATTATTTCTCCTTCCTTGTTAAAGTATGAAATAAATTTCTAAGGATGTCATAGTCCTCAGCATTATACACAGAAATTATGTAAAGCCTAGTCTTGATGCAGAACAAGAGTGACAAATGCCTCATTTTTGCCTTTCACATGGAAGGATGAAAGTTGAGTGCTCTAGAAACAATAGATATTTGAACCTACAGTTTTCACCTTAAAAGTAAACACATAAGGACCTAAAAGAAACTGTCACTACTATTAGCCTGTTGGTGAACAAAATATTTTCCAGTCTCATCACTATCAAAGTGGCAGCAATTATGGTTTCATGTCAGACAACAAAAAGAAAAGCAACTTTTACAGTTTGGTAAGGAAGAATGCAAGACTAGACTGGATAGCCATCAATACTGCAGAACATGATTTAATATTACACTGGATCGCAGCCTCTGAACAGCAGTTAAAAATATCATTTTCTTATTATAAAATGTAATTCTGGGATTTATATGCAAGAGCAGTGCATTAAAAACTTCCAGACTACGTCTTTTAGTCATCACAGTACTCTTAAAGCATCTGCTGGCCCTTTTTTTTTATTTTGAAGGAATACAGTTTAGGAAGGATGTGGAATAATTTGAGACAGTCCAAAAGAAGCAAACAGAAATGACAATTGGTATACATATCTTGACCTACAACATACACGATAAACTTTAAAGAGTGTAAGAGGAGGTGTTAAAGAAGAAAATGCATCCATCTTTGTATAGTCTGAAGACAAAATAAAAAGCAATGAGCTAAAATTCCAGAAAAGGAGATTTAAATTAGAAATCATGAAAATATCTTGAAGAGTGAGGACAGTGAAGTACAAAAACAGGTTGCTTAGGAAGGCTGTGCAATCTGTTAAAGGAAATTTTTTACAACCAGCCTTTAAGAGTGACACAATTACAGTACATACTGTCCTCATGCACGAAATGTATCCAAGAACAAGGTAACCACTTGTAGTGCTATTTATTACTCCAGTGATCATAAATATACCTCTAAATATATCCCTATAAGATATATTTTCCCTGGGAAAAAATGCCGCTGGAAAAAAATGTTTTCAGTTAACATAATGTATCTAGTTCTTATGCCTAGAGTTCACACTAGACATCAGCAGAGATTTGGGAATGATTCACAAGAATGATCAAAGCCATGTGAGGCATCTCTTCTGGAGGTATGAATTAAATTTAACTTATCGAACAAAAGAACAAAGAGTAACTTAGTCTCTCTACTGCCACAAGAATGTAAATTTCAAAAGTAACGGGATCTTCAAAGCAGCAGACTAAGAGATAAGGCATTGTAACAGCTAATGAACATAGAGCACAAATTTTTAACAATTAAACATCAAAGTAATTTACCAGGGACTATCACAGGACATATACATTTATAGAAACAGATCTGAAAATTACGCTCTACTTTAACTATAAATTTAGCTTCAGAACAAGAATTTTGTACTGACCCACTGAAATAGGAACTTTCATTCAATGTGACAGGTGCAACATCAGCAGGCAGGAGCTGAGACACTGAAGTGTTCAAAGTACGTGGTGAACTTTGAATAGAGAAAGAAACATGACACACTGCATAGTTAACCTTATCCAGAAAGTGAACCTGAATTTCAAGAATGCAGAAGTATCTACATCACCCTTGAAAGGGGGGACTTGAAGCCTTGCAGTCCATGTGGAAGGTAGAAAACACTAGGGAGGCAATGCAAGTGGACTTCAGCCATCTAAACATACTCAGCCTTGTGATGTCTTTTTGTTCAGTACATTTAATACTGAGACATGGCTTTTTACCAGAAGGAGGCAGCGAGAATCTGGCGTGATGGACCAAAATCGTAACAATCCTTCCTTAAGGAAGGATAAAAAATAAGTAATAATTAAATATGTAATACTTTTAATTAATACTGAAATAAGTACTTATGTAATAAGTAATTATGGATTCACTATCCAGTGAGGTCACCGAAGGTCCAAAGTTTGAATTTAGTTACCTCCTAAAGAAGCCTGCGGTTGTGTTGAAACACCCAGCTCCAGACGTATGGGGGGTTTTATGATGATTTAGTGGATCTTAGACGGCACTGACTGTCTTCGTTTAGGTAACATCTCAAGGTTGAGTACTAATAATTTTTTAAGTCTTGTGGTGATATTTTTGTCATAGCTGTGGTGGAGGTAAATTAAGCTAGTACAGAAACCATCTAAACCACTTTCTAAAAACTGAATGACTGAGGACTTGAACTAAATATGTTCTGCTTCAGACTAAAAACAGGAGAAATGAAGGAAAATACCGACAGAAAAAACATGTTTGTATAACACACTTATTTTAATTTCAGTAGCCTGCACAGGTTATAATCAAGGATTAAACCCAACTTATTTTACATAGTTTGTGTGTACAGAACACAAAGATCATTCCTACTCTCTAAAATTTTAATGGTCACATTCCATCAGGCTTTTTTAATAAATAATGACTTATAAGTAAAGAAACAGAAGGGCTTTTTCTTTGTGTTATTTTCTAATGCTCTGTTATGTAATTTAATTCCCAGCACGTTGCTAACCACTCATAAAAGAAGATGGTCAGAATGTGTATTTGACCCCTGATTCCAATAGGCATACAAAGAATCACTATGTATACAATATATCATGTTTCATATATAATTTTTTACATATTTTGCTATTTTCTTTTTTTGAGTACCAACTGGAGAACAGGTCACTTCCAACCCCACTAAGAAAAGCCAATACCGTGAACTATCATTTGCCTTTCTTTTCTTCCTCCATTTTTCACGGGAGGTTGAGGCAAACAGTTGTTTCCAAGCGTCTGCTGCTTTTCTTCACAAATTAACGCAACAGAATTCTAGAAGGCCAATGAAAATCTCAAGGTTAACTTTCAGAAAGCAGCAACTGAAATGCATCAGTGCCAACACTAAACCATTACTTTTATCTCCCTCTTTGTGCTGCATTGTTTCTGCTTCGCATGATACCGTAGTGCAATATAGGTTACAAAATATTATCTTTGATTCATAATTTTTTTGCTAGTTAAACGAGTCTTTGCTTTGTAGGGTCGTTTGTTTTTTTTTAAAGTGTGTACTAAAACATCCCTGAAACATAAAATAAAATACCCATAGAAATATTATGATGGCCAGTCATGTCCATTAACAAGCTTTCTACTCCCTAATACACCTTCAAGGCAGTAGGATTAATCACCTGTGCAGATTTCATACTACAGGTTCATGTAAAGCAATGTCCTTGAACCAAGAGTAGAGGCTGAAATGTGCCTACAGCTTGGAACTTATTTGAACACTTTTGCAGCTGTGCTAGCTTTTCATACCTGACCCTCTGCTGACTCCTGTGGATAAAAAGCTTTTTATAATGGCTTCTACTTCAGCAAAATAGAAAGTGTAATTTCTCATTATCTGCTACTTATTTGTAGGAAAACTGAAAAAATTATGAAATGCACTGAATTGTTTTTAATCAAAGGATATGTTTCTTCCATAAAACATGCTTGTTTTATCTCCAGCGACTTCCTAGAAGGAATTCAGTCCCACAGCAGAGCTGCCAATCAACATCTATACTGCCTGCAGCATAATAGTGTATCATTAAGCAGGACTAACTATCTTTACAATAGAAAATCAGTAACTATAAAATGATTTTCAATTCATCATCTATGTTGTGAACTGTATTTTAATTAACCTCCTGGCTCACATAAGCTGATTTTAAAGAAGTGGGCAGAAAACGAATCCTACAATAAGTCTAAAAGTGAACAGTCCATATGTTTCATTACCGAGAGTAGAGAAAGTTGCTCTTCCCCAAAGAAAGACACTCCACAGGAAAATCAAGTAATCTAAATATTTCCAAGTGAGCACCAACAGGCATGTCATCTTTTGACAGCACCGTTCCCTGAGAGAAAACCATAAACAGCTATACACCTGACTACTGTATTTGTTTCCGTAGAACAACCACAACAAAAAGGCAAAATCCGCGCTCCCATTTGATATTTTGCTACCAGCTTTCACTCATCTGTGTATTTGTCTATATTTTCCAATATCCTGCATATATTTTCTTCTGAGCTGACCTGCAGTGCCACTAAGGTCCTCATTCAGAGCAATTTATTTTGCACATCCTACATGAAGTTAGCCAACTAAAACTGGTGTCTTATTCCATTTTTGGAAATATCGATATACAAATGACAGTTATGCAGGATAAAGCCATCGATGCCCATGAATACATCTCACTTCTAACACCACATTAAATCATGCTTGAGAAGCCCTCAGGACAGGCAGTATCTCTTTTCACCTATTTTGAGAAGCACTTTCATCCAATTAGGTGCTAGAGTAATATATTCTTATTTTTATTATTAAAGAAGGACTGTTAATAATCTAATGTCAAAAGTTGTTAGTGTTTGTAATACTGAAATCCGTGTTTGATAATTTGCTAGTTCTGTCAGGGTTCCTCTTCTCTTTGTGATAAATCAGATGACAAGTTTGTCTACAGTCTTGAGGCAACTACTAACGAGCAGCATGGAGTTCATCCTCTCTCATCCTATAAAATAATATGATCTTCAAATTAATCAGATGCCTTCATGGTACAGACAGTTTTAATGGCATAATTATGGAAATTATTGCACTCACTTGGCAACTTTTCAGGCACTAATGCTCAGCGCTGTACTGTACTAAAAGGTGGGGTTTTTTTGAACTTATGCACTCATTAACAGTTCCTGGTCTCCATGATCTTTCTTTGCTACTCCAAATTCTATCAATGTTTCAAAACAAGACCCCAAATACAGGAGAACATTTTTGTAGGTAGAATACATCTCCAAGTGCAATAGAAAATGACTGAAAGAACAATACAGATTCTATGCCTGCAATATGCTCCTAATGTTTTATGCATCTCAATTACATCCACACAGACATACAGATGGAAAAAACTGTTGTTTTATAGAACAACACTGCAATAAAAAAGGTAAAACACTTCCCATTCCAGCTTATGAGCTCAAACTAACTGGAGTAGAAGACAGAAATACTTTAACACAAATACATCTTTTTTTCTTTTCTTTATGAGGAAAATCTGTGTTTCATAACGCTTCCATTACTGGAAGTTGTCATTCCGTCGTCTAACTCCACATATTTCCTCCCATTCCTTTGTGACTGCTTCAATGTCAGCATCTTTAACAGCGCAGCCTAATTAGGCAGAATATACACTGCTTCGCAGCCTTCTTTCAGCGCAGCTGCACTACCATTAGCAGCTCATGCAATTCTTTCTGGTGGTTTAAGAAACTGCATACCTTTGGCTTACCTTGAGCTAATATTTACACTTCATATATGAAATATGAAAGTATTTAAACTTGTTTACTGGGAAATAAGATAAATATCTTTGCTTACCAGCAATCCTTAAATTTAAGGAAAAAAAATTGTATCTTTGCTACCATTCACTCACCTACAGATTAATCATGTACCTAGTGGTCAAAATGAAAATGTAATCACTTTTGTATGACAGTTACATGTTTCAATGTAAATTTTATTAATGATTCATTTATTCCTAAAATAAAAGCTAGTAAAAAGTTGGAAGTGCAACTATAGTACATTATTTGATACTTTTACATTTTCATCCTGATGTTCCACCAAATAAAAGAAGTCACACTATTAATGATAGCACTGATTTGAAAAGGCAGCAATTAAGTATGTGGTCCCTTTAAACCGCAGAGTTTTGAACAGTGGTGGTCGCTATTTTAACTCTGGAGAGGGTTATGGGTCCCTTACAAGACTAGAACTCTTTTTCACCCTGCAGAGCTATCCTGACATTACAAAATCACTAGGCTGCTGTATCCTGAGAAACTTAATTGGCAGTCTGAAACGGGGCTTCTTAAAGCTACAAGAAGTACTGTGAACATGCAGCAAGGGAAATCGATGCTTGTGTGCTTCCATTTTACCTGTAAATTGTCTTGCGCCTCAACAAGAAGAGTACTTATTTCTTCTGAAAGTCTGTGATGCATTAATGCATGACTAGAGACTGAAATGCTTGATTAGTCTTAGAAGTGTGATGAAATATTATTCAGATAATTTATTTCCTTTCTTCATGCTAACCCAACAAAGGATGGTTAAATGGTATTTAAACACTCTGAATCCAAATGTATATGTTTTTACAGGGTACCCACAGGCTAAGTGTGTCATATTTTTTTTAACTCTCCCTTGCTTTGGCCCCTTTTTTCACCAGTATCAACTAACTCAGATATTTTTAAAGCATATATCACCCTCTCATCTCAAAATTCCTCTTCTCCTTTGAAGAACTATTTTGTCTTCTACAATTGCTGAAAAAATTAACCAAAAAAAAAAAAAATAAAAAGGAAAAGAAAAAGGAAAAATGAGTGCACAAGACTACCTGAGCTGAATTACGTTTTCTGACAGAAGAAGAAAACATCAATGTCCCATCACAGTTCATTTAACCTGAGAGGAAGCACAAATGAGGCTTCTATTTTCTGAAGGAGAATTGCAATAAAATACATCTGCAGATAGATATGTACTTCAGGGGAAATCTTGAAAACAACACAAAAATTCTTCCTGTACAATTTTCTCTATAGGCAGAGATAAAAATTTGTTTCCCCTCACCCTCTAATATGTTATACAACTTTATTTCTAACAAAAGAGTACGAGAAAGAGCTATGTTTTATCTGGGTATACCCCTACAGAAAAGGTCTTAAAACAGTATTAAATGAAAGAAAGAAAAAGCACATCCCAATACATGCCAGCGTAAATCACGTGACATGTATTTTCTGTACTCATTGTTCAATGAATAACCTTCATACAAATCCAATATCTACAACAGCACACAGTTCAATAAGTTTGGTAGGCACTCCTGTACTAACAAAGTATACAACACTTTGACCTTGTACAATTATTAGCTACATTAGATTACTTCTCTTTGTAAGTAAAGGAAATTTCCACTTGCACACACTACCTTCACATACAAAAGTAAATGGAACTTTCTAATGCGAGTAAAGTTTGTTATCAGTGGCTATAATTATAACTTTTTTCTAGTTTATCCTGTTGGATTTTTTTTTAATCTCACAACATAAATTTAAAAATATGCAAGCCCCACTGTTTTTGAAGGTGAAACACTTGTTTTCTAAATTTAAAAATTACAATAGACTATGACGTAAGTTCTGTACATATAAAATAGTTTCATTTCTGAAAGGCTGGAACAAACCTCTAATACACTGTGCTGGTTTTGACTGGGATATAGTTAATTTTCTTAATAGCACCTAGTATGGGCCATGTTTTGGATTTGTGCTGGAAACAGTGCTGATAACTGTATTTCATGACTGCTGGGCAGTGCTTACACAGTCAAGGCCTTTTCTCGTTCTCATACCACTCCACCAGCGGCCGGGGGTGCACAGGGAGTTGGGAGGGACACAGCTGGGACAGCTGACTGCAAATGACCAAAGGGATATCCAGTACCATGGATAGCATGCTCAGCATATAAAGCTGGGGAAAGTATAAGGAAGCAGGGACGTCTGGAGCGGTGGTGTTTGTGTTCCCAAGTCACCGTCACGTGTGATGGAGCCCTGTTTTCCTGGCAATGATTGAACAACTGCCAGCCAAATCAAAGTGATGAATGAATTCCTTGTTTTACTTCACTTGTGTGCATGGCTTTTGCTTTACTTGTCAAACTGTCTTTATCTCAAGCCACAAGTTTTTTCGCTTTTACTCTTCTGATTATCTCCCCACCCAGGGCGAGAGGCTGAGTGGCCACGTGCTGGCTGAGGTCAAACCATGACATACACGCAGTTCAAGAAACCATTTTATATAAATAAGAGATTAGTTGCATGACAGACAACGAGCATGAGCTTTAATAAAGCTTGTTTATATTTGCAGTTTGAAGATCTATAGCTGTCCTTGGATGGCTGTCAGGTAATCCATCTGTGAATTACTGAAGTCAAATAATCAAAGCTTTTATTTCTCTAAATCATCTGTGCAGCCAGTCTTTACTGTTACAAAGTTATCTTTTGGAATTTGTAAAGAAGCAATAGTATAGGTATCCAAATCAAACTGTTACTGTATTTCTACTGCTACAGAAAACTTCCAGTGAAAAATGGACCATCGCTTTTCCACTGTTTTTTGTGGCATAAAAGAAAGGTTGTCTTTAGCTTCTGCTCAGGAAAAACATGGGATGCAGCAGTAAGAGGCTCTGGGAAGAAAAATTCAAAGAGATGGCTATGTATCAGATAAAGTGGCAGAGATTCACGAAACTTCGAAGGAGGAGCTCTGGTTTAAGAATGATTACTGGAAGGAAAATAGAGAGATTCATGATTTGGAGACAGATAGGACTATTGAGAATAGAAGGAAAGGCTACATGCACAGACTATTCCCTCTCCTGTGCTTGTTCTGAAGCCAGAACAGTGTATCACAGCTATTACATCCATAAATAGAGCACAAGAGAGAAGACACAGGATATAATGGAGGAGAAAATAATGGAAGCCACAGGAAAGATAACAATATCAGAAGGCAGGCTAGGGAAAAGCACATCTTGATCTTACACAGAAAAAATTAGCAATCACAAGACCAAGGAGGAAAAATTAATACAACGCAAGACATTAAAAAAGAAAGTTAATCAATAATATTAACAGCCCTTGTTCCACCTAAACTTAAACTGAACATAATTATTTCATTTCCTTGCTGTGCAAAAAGGCTTGGAGGAAGTTGTGTGATTTGGGTTTCCTTTTGTTGCTTTCTGAAATCTTAGCCAGTAGATTCAGTCTAATCAGCAAAAAACCTCTAACATAATAGAACTATGCCAGAACAACAACTTTTAGGATTTTTTTCTTCTGATTAAATGAATTTTTTTTCTGCTTATTCTCTAACATTAGTATACTTCTAGCCTAGTAAACACGTACTCTTAATGGAACGTGATCAAATGCTTCAGATTTACTTTTTACACTCTTAAACTTTCTGATTTTCATATTTTCAAAAAAATTTTCTTAGTTCCAGTAGAAGTTCTTCCACATGGTAAAGAGAAAGTGAAAATTAAAGTTATGTCCTCCATAAAATAGAAGTGAAGACCACCCCTACAATACCTTTTCTATTGAAAGAGACAAGCAAAGAAGGAAAGAGAAAAAAAAAAAGGAGAAAGGAAAAGAGAACAAAAGAAAGAAAACAGTAAAGAAAAAATTGGGGAGACTGTAAGGAAATAGAACAGATATCAAGGTTTGATTTCCAGACTATTCATATGCCAAAAAACTTATTATTAAAGTATGAAATTTCTGAATCACTTGCAACACACTCCATTAATGAAATTATTCAGACACATGCAAGAAATATTAGAAATTAGAATGACTGCAAATGTTTTTCCCATAAGATCACTCAGACAGCATAAAGAAAACATCATGCAACAATTCCTTCAATTTTCTCATAACTCAAGGAGAACCATGGGAGCTATTGAATTTACTTGTTTATATCTACAGTATGAGACACTAGTTCCAAGTCTTTTCATTCACATATGAGGTGAAATCCTGTCACTGTTGAAATCAATGAGACTTTTGCTATTGATTTCAATGAAACCACAATTCTGATCGGTGTTTGTACTCTCTCTCATGGCTTAGAGAGATTCTTAACAAAAAATCAGGCAAACTAAAACACAGGGATCCAATTCATTACAGTCATTTTTCATACGGCAGAGGGAAGAAATGTTTTGATTCAATGGGAAGATTGTGATGTTTACCTAGTGGAACAATTTGCATTGAGTCAATTTGCAGTGTTCATGCAAGTGTTCTTCTGTTGTTCAGACTTCTGTTGTTACAGTAGACAACAAGAATATATTTCTTGCATTGGTTTTGTTATTAATCTCATTATGACAACTACTCATAACCCATTTTCACTGCTTAGGAAGAAAGAGTAAAGCAGCACATGAAATGCTAGTGTATGAAAGACCGGTGAAACCTTTTTTACATTATTGCAATTATATGCAACTACAAAATGACTGTATAACAGGATTATTTATTGAACTTCTATCCACATGTTTTTTCCTGTTTTATTCCCATGCAGCTGACAGGGTGTAAGGATGGGCAATTACCCCAGCACACCGACTTTCTCAATGTATCATTGTACTGAACACCCTACTCTAATGTAAAACACTACCCTTAGGGTGCACATTGCACACAGATTCAAGCCCCGGGCTTCATCCAGCCATTACTCGCCCATCTCTGTCCAGAGAAGGGCAACAAAGCAGGTGAAGGGTCTGGAGCACATGTTCCATGAGGAGCAGCTGAGGGAGCTGCGATTATTTAGCCTGAAGAAGCTCAGGGGGTGAAAGGAGCCAGGTGGGGGGCGGGGTCAGCCTCTTCTCCCAGGCAACCAGCGACAGGACGAGAGGACATAATCTTAAACGGCACGAGGGGAGATTCAGGTTGGCCATCAGCAGGAATTTCTTCACAGAGAGGGTGATTACACATTGGAATGGGCCGCTCAGAGAGGCGGTGAAGCCACCATCCCTGGATGTGTCTAAGGAAAGACTGGACGTGGCACTCAGTGCCATGGTCTAGTCGACAGGGCGGTGTTAGGTCACAGCTTGGACTCGATGATCTCATCCTAAATGGATTCTGTGACTACAATTTCGCAGCTGAAAAGCAACCAACAATCCAGCAAAAGCTTTTGAGTAGCTGAAAGATTTTGAGGCCTTTCAGGTAAAAAAAGAAAAAAACCACCCAAACGACAAACGCAATTTGAAAGCCCAGGGGATGCCCTGGCCTTCCAGCCGCTGCGCAGGCCCCCGCTCCCAGCGCACAAGGCAGGAGGACGGCGCGGCTCTCCCGCCGGGATAACGGCGCCGGCCATCACCGCCCGCTCCGCGCATGCGCCCCGGTGGCGCACGCGCCGCCACC
>VZTA01013374.1:46174-79495 GCA_013398855.1 Mohoua ochrocephala | reverse complement strand
CCGCCCGCAGCCGCTGTCAGAGGGGCTGCGGCGGCCCCCGGGCGGTGCCGTCCCTCCTCCCTCCTGCGGAAGCCTCGCCGCGCCTCCCGCCCGCGGCCCCCTGGTGGCGGGGGCTGGCGCTTGGCTCCGCAGAATGACAGAGGAGGGTGAACGCTCGGAGCGCGGTGGCTTGCTCAGGGGAGGGGAGCAGCGCGGCGGGCTGGGTCCGCTGCCCTCCCTCTCTTTCAGCTCTTGTCAAGCAGCCGGGCTCTGCCGCGGCCCCGCTGTGAACTGCCCCGGGGAGCTCCCGGTGAGGTCGCTTTCTTATGGCCTGCAGCCGCTCTAAGTTAGGTGTGTTTCCATGTCCTTTCAAAGCAGGAGAAGGCAAGAATGTTGAAGGCAAATACCCTACTGTAGTGATGGAGGCTCCCTTACCACGTTTGCAGCAAAGAATCCAGAAGGATTGTGTTTTGTTACTGCTCCTGTCTTTCTTAAATTCAAATCACATTTTCTGTTTTCTGGTTGTCACATTTCAAATACCTCTTTCTAAATTGGGTAGACCAAAAAGAAATCTATAATTGGAAGTGTTTAAAAAGACACCTTTTTAGTATGTAAGCACAGTTATGAAGTGTCTTCATGCCATATCTAATGTCTTCTTCCATCTTTAATATTTTTCATACTATTTTTTTTAAAAGGCTTTACAAAACGACTTTTCATATACATAGAGTTTTTGAGCAATTCCCTGTACTTTCCAATACTAGAAACACTCATGAGGTTCCCGCACGTATGGTTAGCCTGTGTTGCTTTTTATCATTTCTGATCCCCAGATCAGAATTTGCTATGTAAATGTGCTGCTGTAAACATTCTTACCAGTCCTCAGTTTACTAAACTTCACCTGGTCAATCACTTGGAAACTGAATTAATGTTTCTAGGTGCACATCTGCACTGTAGCTCCAGAATCAGGGCTTTGAGGCCTAGGATCTTCAGCTCTATCTAGAGCTGATCTGTCACTTCAGAGTTTTCAGTTTCTTTGAGCTGGGAAAACTTAGTAGAAACTAAGCTTAGATAACTTAGCTGAGAAGCTTTGATCCCATCCATGAGCTACCAGCCTCAGTGGCTTCTGGATGACCTTACCCTTGATCAATAAAATCAGATTTTCAGAGTTCTCCTCCGTATTGCATTTCCATTTGTTATGGTTAAGGAACATCAGAGCAAATAAATTATAGTATTTGCTGATTCTTAATAAACTAGATAAATCAGTTTTATCTGAACCGACTTTCTTTGCATAGCGTATTTCTCTTTAGGAATTTGTAAAACTGAAAAAAGCAACCCACTGGGCAGGGCACTGAAATTTGAGTTGTCTGACCAAAATTATCTAGAGTAATTAACCACTATCACCCCTTTCAACCATGTTTTTTGTTTGTTTGTTTTTTTTTTTTGATTGCTTTTTCTTTTCTGACTAAAGAAACATTCTTATTTGGGGAGACATGTCAGGGGAAAAAAAGTTGATCATCGGTACATCTGTATGGTTTTTTCTTCGTTTAATGGAAAGGACAAACAGAAGGTTTCCCTGCACAATAACTTAAGGGTATAAAAAGCAGTAGTGAGGGAGAGAAAAAATTGCTCTCAGGTAAGAGCTTGAGACATTCACTTAAATTTGGGGAACAGTTAGGAAAATACTTCCGATTTTTTCATAGACCCTTTTTCTTTTCTTTCTTTGTGGAGGAGTTGTTTTAAGAAGAACGGCGTGAGATTTTGCCTACTGTGATGAATTTCATGCTATTTATTACCAAAAAACCCAAATTAATTTGGAACAGAGATGATCATAATGGGATGTACTTACATGTATTTTGTACTTTTAATTCTATATAATTGCTTACAAACTAAAAAGTAAAATAACTGTGTCAGATTTTTTTGTTTGTTTTGAGAAGGGGACTATATGCTGAGGAAATACAGGTTTTAACTTTTCCCGGTAAAGGTTCATATTTTTCTCATGTTATGAAGGAAACTGCTATCTGATTCATTAAAGGAGAAAGATATCTAAACTAACTTGTTCTTCCTTCTGACCTGTTACAGGTGGTTTTTTTCTTCTTATAAAATTTATTGAGTAGGCAAGAGAAAGAGCCCAAATTGCTTACATTTTTGGCTGGTAGATCTGTATGTGTAAACAAATGTGGAGTTAGAATCCAAAAGCTTCTGAGTCAGAGTAAGTGCATGTAAGATCTTAACCTGCATAAAGATGGAATTATTCAGGCTTTTTCCTTCCAAGAAAGTCAATTGCTGTTAGATCCAAGTGCACCCAAAAGTCCAAGGCAAGATACTTCCTAAGTCCATAGGAGTGACGTGTACCTCAGTAAGTTGTAATCAGGCTCTTAAAATTTGAATGTCCGTGACAAATGTAAAATCACAGCTATGCTTTGTCTAATGACTGTTGAATCAGAAATGTGTTTTTAAGGTTTTTCTACTTCCGAGGATACACATAACTTCATGGAGCTGTTTCACGGAGCGTGTTTGCTCAGTCTGTTTCCCCAATATTGCTGTTCTGCTGTGGCACTAGCATTGATGAGGGTAATTTACCTGTCACTCTCTCTGAAAAGTAGATCTGAACAAGATGAAATGACACACGAAGCACTGCCAACCTGTAGCTCTTTGATGCAGCTTTTACAGTACAGGTGTCTATGCCGGGTCTGAATTATGTTATCATCATTGAGGCTGATTTCTCCCCAAAACAGAAGCCTTTACTGTAGATATCACTTACTGGTTCTAGAAGTTTTGCACTTCGATGCTGACCCTCTGTATGAGCACAGCAGAAGTTCATAATATGCTATGGTAGACCAAGGTCTGTCTCAATGCTAGTCAAATGTTAGTCAAGCATGCTGCTCATTTTTAGTACGCTTCAACGGTTAATATTCCATTGAAAAAATACTTGCTGAAATAATAACGTGGAGCACCAAGATCAATTCCTGACACTTCAGGCACATCACTTAATGATAGTGAAATCTTGATCTAAACAGGAGGAGTTGAGTAGCAGATATGTCAACCAAGAATAGAAAGGAACAGTTTCTTCGATATGGAGTAGGAGAACCCAAATGAAAGACCTTGTGAACATTCCAATTATAGATATTGCAGTCATGAATTCTTTTTCATAGAAGAGATGAACTAGTAATTGCAGAGGTAGTTTATCACTGGCAGTCCTGTATGTCGTTTAATGAAGATCAGTGGCATCTGGGTTAAATTAAACGAAATGCATTAATACATTAGTCAAATGAATCATATTGTTTCCCTAAAAAACCATCCTGACCCTTCAGAAAACTTCAGTTTGTCTAATCTGAAAATTGAGTTAAATTACCCGGTAGGGGTAGCATAATATACTAGAAAGAAGACTGAAAAGGTAATGAAAAATAGCAGGAGTCGTTTGAGTGTATTTAGAGTTAATTTCTTGTTAGAGTAAGATGTTCTGTACTCCAAATAATCTCTGACAGAATTCTAAAATCATGGGATGGATTGTTAGCCGTAGAAAAAGAACCCTGTAATTTGACGTAAAGTGTTGTGAAATCCTCTAAGCCTGTATGCTGTAAAATCATTTTCCCTGTCAGTAGCCAAACGTATGGTTTCGCAATCCAGTTGGGCAAAATGAACAACATCATTTTCATAGTCTTGCCTTGCTCCATCTGTTCTTTGTTGGCTTTAGTGCTGTGATACTCGTTCAACTGAGTCCACTCCCTAACAGGGTAAAAGTTCATTGGGATTTTCGTGTTGTTTATTTTTGAAATGTTAACAGGGTTTTGCTCCTAAAGTAAATGAGTGACCTTACTGTGAAAACCAAATTAATCCCAGAAGTAAGTAGGAATAGACAGTAGGATGAACGGATTAATATTGGAAACAGAAGCAGAAGTTCCCTTTGTGGCAGTGTAGTACTGCTAATCCAATTCAGGCTGTATTGTTAAAAAGCATATTCTAAAATTCCTTATGTAAAATTATCATAGCAGTAGCAAACAGCATATTGTGACAACTGAGCTCTATGTTAATGCACTATGACATTGGTAGGAAACTTAGGTGAAATCATTTATAAGTATTTTAAAATTACCTGTGTATATCTCAGTAAATAAAAATAAGATTTTAAAATTTGGAGGTCAGTGACAGAAATACAAATCACAGCTATGCTATGTCTAATGACCCTTGAATCAGAAATTTATTCTTAGATTTTCCAGTTTAGTGTTGTCAGTTTTATGCATAATCTTGTTCCACATAATTCTGTGGTAACCTAAATTTTGTTAATCCTTTTCTCTGGTTCTCTTGTGATAATGTTGAACAGGAATTAAAGTTATAAATAAAGTAATCAGGCCTTCCATTATACTGATTTTCTTCTCCCTAATTTCAAGGTTCAAATCTTGCTGTGTACCTTTGGTCTTGTTTTGAATTTAGCCCTGGAACACTACATGAAGTGTCAGGCAGCTGTGGCATTGTACTAACGGGCTGCCAGCAGCTAACTTGCAGGCTTTCTGCTTGAGGTACACCTTTAATGCTATGCTGGTTTTTGTTTACGTGATTCAGAAAAAAATTAGAGTTTTAGATCTGTAAAGTTACAAATCATCATGGTTTTGAATTTAACTTGCCAGAGTATTTTGTTAATGTATTGGTTAACTAAACACAAAGTGGTTGGTATGAAGCCAGTAAATAGATTAGTAAATGAAACCTGCATTCTGAACATAAGCTGTAGTTCTGTCATACCCCATTTTGTCTTTTACTCTTGTTCTGCTATGTTATTCTCCTTTCGTGTCTTTTGCTTTTTTCTTCTGTTTTCTTTATTATTTCTGCCAGAATAGCACTTACAAAACAATAGTTCTGAAATAATGTAACCCGAATTTCCATTTCATGGGATTTACCTGAATTAGGATAAAAATGAGGTTCAAAAGTAAAATACTTTATAAAATATTTGAGTCCTTGGTAGTAGAACCTCAGAATCTGACACATTTTCTCAAATAAAGAAATGGAGGTTTGTTTGTGTACCCCACCTCCCACAAAGTCTGTTCGTTATGCAGTCAGTGCATACATCACATTTCTCTCTGTGTTACTTCTGTTATGTAGAGATTTTATGAAGTATTTCATGCTGCTGAATACTAGGTAATAAGAAATCTGACTTGAAAATATTTGTCTTTTGATCAGTTGCGGCCAAAATCCTTCTGTTGGGATTCTGAACTATGACATCATGGCAAGATTTCGCAGAAGAACATGCATCATTTTGTTGCTTTTTATTTTGTTTATTTGCTCCATAATGATGGCTTTGAAGACTCTGAGACCTGACAGAGCTGGCTTTGGCGATCCCTTCGGACTTGGTTTGTTGCCGGAGCTTCAACAGCGGACGGTGCTCTTAGACAGTAAACAGAATTCCCTGAATAGGGCTCAAGGAGATACTGTAACACATGCCAGTAATTTGCATAGCATTGCTGTCAATACTATGAAGGCATCTATGTCTCCAGTAAAAAAGCTGGAAGAGGAGCTGTCTTCTCCTAATTATAACTTTCACATATTCTACTATACTTGGTATGGGAATCCACAGTTCGATGGTAAATATATTCACTGGAATCATCCGTTGTTGCCACATTGGGATCCCAAAATTGCAAACAATTATCCAAAGGGAAGGCATAATCCTCCTGAGGACATCGGGGCCAACTTTTATCCAGAGCTTGGATCTTACAGTTCCAAAGACCCTACTGTCATAGAAGCCCACATGAAACAAATGCGTTCAGCTTCAACTGGTAATGAATGTTAACATTTCAGCATGTTGTTCATTTATCCAGCCTTACAATATGTGAATGAGCACAATTGAGCCATCCTTCTCTTTTTCTGTGTAATTCAAGAAATGTCTGAATCTAGTAAATGTCTTTATATCTCTGAGTTTTAACCCCCAACCGAAACCTGCATCTTCAGAGCTGTGTCTGATGAGTGTAACGGCACAGAAACGTAAGAATGGTGTTTGTAATCCTGTAGGTACATGTTTTTCATTACTTACTGCTAAACACTGATAACTTACATGGAAAATACAGAAACCTTCACTAGAATATACTGTCTGTCTATTTTATTTTTGGAGGTGAATACTCCAGTTTAAAGAACAGGTTTCAGTAAACCATGCTAACATGCTTAAAGAGCAGTCTGTTCAAATATGAGTGGGTTTTTTTTTCTCTGAATGCTGTGTGTGCAATAACAATTATGTATTAATTGGTTACTGTTCAAAATTATCTTCTTTCAATACAAATTGATGTTCCCTTTTTCTAAATAAGATGAACTGTATACATAAGAATAGTCAATATATTTTTGGTGTCATTCCTTGTTGTTGGGCTTTATGGTCCTTTTTGTGTTAATCTTCTTTAAAATAAGCAGTCATATAGTCTAATATTAAACTCTGAACAGCTTCTGTCAATGTAGTTGGAGCAACATGACCAGAGCTCATAATATTATTGACACTGCTAATCACCTTGTATTGAATCTCCTTCATTCACCCAATCATTAAGGTTTAATGTAGTTGTTATATTTCGATTAGTGGTGTTTACTTGTATAGTGCTTTTATTTCTTGGTTGTTGTTATCTTGTAGGTTTTAACCTTTATTTTGTACTAGGGTTAATACAAACATACGGAATTTCTCATCCTCTTCAGTAATGTTACTCCAGGACTGTTGCAGAGAAATCTCAGCTATAGGTTGCCAATAAGCACTGGTTTAATCTTATCTAAAGCAAAATAATGTATGATAGTGTGATGAAGGCAAGGGGGGCACTTACAGCTTTAAAAGAATCTGTGATGTTTTTCATCCTCTTAATACAGATGTCTAAGAAGGCTGAACTGCTGGTGGAAAAGGTGCCAATTACTAGGAAGAATGCTTTGCATAATCAATTTTTTTAGTAACTTCAGTTAGTTCTCCATTTAAAACTCAGCAATGTGAATGAGTAGTTCAGGCTTCCTGTGACACTCTTTGTAACATTATTGATATTTATAAAGAGTCACTTTTTTCCTGCTGTTATTCTGTTATAGATTTGTGTACAATTGAATTTGTTCTCTTCCATCAAGATTTGACTAACATAAAACATCAACTTTTTTTCCCTCAAGTCATTACTTCAAATACTGGTTTGGGTTTTTAAGAATTGAACTTGGTTCATCTTTTGTGTGCTGTGAGGCTGACTATTTACAGTTTCTTCTTTTTCTCTCTTAGCCAGTGTCTCATCCATGACTCTATTTTACATTCCGTCACATATTTTTTTCTAGCCATTTTTGAGGCTCTATCAAGGATCTTATGAAAAAAGAAAAATGTAAGTGGTTCTTTCAGCCAATATTGTCTAATGATCGAAGGTGTATAACAGAGTTGGGCAACAGGAGTCTCATGCAGTGCTTCCTTGTATTCTTCTTATATTTTAAAATTCTTTCCTTATGTATTAATTTCCTAATATTTTACAGACTAATACAGTAGATTTTATTCTTGAGATTGCTTGGGGAAATTTTGTTTACACCAGCCTTTTTTTGTGGTAGTCCACTTTTGTCTTTAGTGACTATTCTGCTTTTAAACATTTCTAACACTGTTTTTAGTGTCAAGTCCATCCTTTTTTTTGGACTCTTGAAGTGGTACATAACTTTATTATCAAACAACAGGAAAGAAAATGTTTAGTAGTCTTTCTCAGGAAAAGACCAATGCAAATGTGAATTTAGGTTCCTCGATCAACAATTCTGTCTCCTGAACTTCTCTGTATTTCCTAAAGGTGTAAAAGAGGTTCTGGTCAGATGTATTCAAGATACCCAGATTTGTTGCTGCTGTTCTGCTTGTCCTTTATGCCTTACTCATTTGCATTTAGTCCTTTTCTTTTGTGTGAAATAAAAGATAATCTGATAAAATGCAGTAAAATATTGCATTTTGCTTTCCTTGAGCAGACTGTCTCTTGTGATAATCTGTTATTTGTGATTTTCTTTTTGATAAAATGCAGAGAGAATGTGCCTAAGGGTAGTTGAACTCCCTTCTGTGTGTAGTGAGCACAAATTTCTGGTTTGGATATTGGGTGATTATGTATTCACTGAAGTTTATGGTTTCTTTTTCCTAATTTTGGAACTGTTTATTGGAAATTGTTTGTTAGAAATGTTATAATGTTAGTAAAGTGGGTAGAATTTAGAATATATACTTCCCTAGCTCAGTGAACTTATTCATGTACTTAAATCATTACCTAGTTAAAAAGAACCACATTGACTTATTCTTCCATATGTTCTGAATAGCATTGTTAGGAAAATATTTCTACATCAGTATTTCATGTACTTCTTTCAGACTTAGCTTCTTTTTGATATTGTTTCCAGCTGCACATCTAAAAGATCTAATTTGTTTATCTGACAGCATTTTATTTTAGAAGGAAAGGGTTTAGCCTTTCTGAAGAGGTATATGGTCTTTTGCTTTCTTGGAGAGCATCAGAAAAATTTACAATATGAAGACATGGTATTTGTTGTATTTTTTATCCACAGGACTAGTAACATCCTTAAATTAATGAGAGTTACTCAAGCATTTTTGAAGATAACAAATTTAAAAACTAATTTCACATGCTTGGAAGGGTGGATTACACCGTAGTAACTGTACCAGCAAGAACGAAGGTTGTGGGATTGCAGTCACTGCTTCTAGTATTAAATGGTTGTGTTGTAGTAGAGCCAGAGGTACAATGAAGAAATATGGTGGGGAATAAAATTCCATAAGATAAGAATCTCATCACATGCATAGCCCTCATCTCTTGAGTGTTCCATAACCCATGTATCTTGGTATTCTCTGGCTGTATCGTGGCATAACTATAATGCCTTATTGGGGAGCACTCTTTTGTACAACCTGAAGGTTGGAATGCTATGCTGAGAGGTGGGAGGGAACAGCTCTTAAGTGTTAGGCTTAGGGCACTGAGTACAGGTTTCTTCCCTTGACAAATTATCTAACCACTGTTTGTTTTGTAGTCCTATAAACAAAGAGAGGAGTTACAATCCACTCTGAGAATACTGAGATTTTGTAACTGATTGAAAAGTAATTTGAGATTCTGATTTATGTTATGTAGCTTTCACATCAATAAGTGTAACTCATGACAGTGTTACAGTATACATGTAATATGTAAAAAAACACGATTTAAAACTCAAGTGTTGTATTTTCAGGTGTAATAGTGCTTTCATGGTACCCACCAGGTATGGCTGATGAAAATGGAGAACCAACTGATGATTTGGTGCCAGTTGTTTTGGACTATGCACACAAATATAATCTAAAGGTAAAATATTTCTAAATGCATGAAATAGGAAAGCAGTTAGGAAAGTAAAGCTTGCTATTATACTGGACTTCTTTTTGGTCATGGAAGCCTTTGAATTGCCCTGAACTTTGGTAGGACCTGAGCAATATTCCCTTATAAGTAGAATAAATATTGTAATCTGCTTTAGCTTGCAGAATCTAAAGTGTACTGTTGTGGATTTTTTTTTTTTTTAAATTTCTTTTCAGGAAACAGTTTTTAAGATAAGACATGATGTTGTTTTTCCAGTGAGTCTTGGGAGTTGAGAGAAGTATTACATATTCCAAAATACTGTGAAGTACAATGAGCTGTAAACTAAGGACCTTTGAGAAAGAAGAAAGACTATCTTCGTTTCGCATTATTTCATAACTTACTAGCACCTGATCATAGAGGTCAGGAGTGAGCATCTATGAGTAACAAAGACAGATTTGGAATATCTAGTTTGAATGAATGTCTTTATTCCAGAAGGTACCAGGAACACTTGCCTTGGACTGTAAGGTCAGAGTTGTGCTGCTCAGACTTTAGGGTTACTTCAGGGCATGACAGGATAGAAAGGCTATTGACTTCTTAAAATAAGTGAAATATCAAGTCAGTTAAAGACTATGTGAATTGATCAGTAGAATCTTAAATTGTGGTTTGGTTTTGCTTATTTTTAGAATAAAACTTGTATTTTCCTTTTGTTTTAATGAAAACGTGCGTTTCATTTTAATCTCTCCAAGTAATAAAGTTGAGTTTTTAAGTAGCTGCATGTGTTTCATCTCTGGAGTGTGCTGTCTGTACTGTGTACTGAACACACAGGCTGTTCATCTGCTCGGGTTTTAGTTGGTCATGCAAGTTGCAGATTCTCAGAGAAATTTCCTGTCACTGGGAGTAACTTTAGATTCCTTAGCAAGCAGGAGGAAAATAGGATGATTAAATTGGATACAGAAGTAATTTTGAAACTGTTAAAAATACTGTGTGATTTGCATTATATGACATAGGTTGCACTATCTAATAATAAATTATTAAAAAGGCAGAAAAAGGTATTATCCTTCCCCAAAATTTTCAGACCATCTAATGGAGTTTGCTCTCGCCTAAGAGAACTTGTTAACATTCAAGTCGCAAAGGAGTCAAGGCCAAATGAAATAAGCTACCAAGGAAAACACAATAGAATGTAATAGTTTGGTAATGATTGGAATATGGATGAAGCTGCTCTTACCACTTGGATCAATTACTGGAATACAGATATTCAGTATAGATATTGCAGGAAATGCTACCTTCACTGTAATGTTTTTAAGCATTCTTGCACTAGTAAGTTATTACAGTAAGTGTTAGGAGTCTCAGTAGACCAAAGCCCATATACAAAATACCTTTCTATTATGTCTGCTAAATAGAAGTCTGGGAGAAGATATGCCCTTTTGATTTTCCTGGTTTTGATAGTTGGGAATGAAAGATGAAATTGTAGTGCTCTTCAACCTCTACCGTCAGTCTTAGTGATTTAGTCTAACTATTTTTCTACAGTTTCTACTTAATAGAGAGAGAGATTGGCTCTGCAATGGAAATTTTCTACTGTTGCGGAGTTGTCAAAGACGTTATTAAATGCATTCTGCTATAAAATTACTTCTTGAAAAACTTGTTGCTTTGATTAATGTAATGTACTCTTCCATGATTGTGTATTTGAAAACAAATTCATTTTTACATTGGAATTCACACATGTCAGTTAATCAATTCCATAAGCTTCAAGCTTGACATTCAGGGCAGTAGCAGTATATTATATTAGATTTAGTTCCAAGAGCTTATTGCTGTTGATAAATCTATAAAATTTTAAATTAAAGTTTTCATCGCCCATATCTTAAAATGTATTTTGACTCTGAAAACTATCCTTGAAGCATTATCTTTAGCAGATTTTAATACATTGGTTAGAAGTTAAATATTAAAATGTTTCATTAGTTTATCAGTTCTTTGACATTCAAATAGATAATATTTTCGGTTTTAGGTTTTGTAGCTTTTTAAGTTTTCTGAAGCATGATTGCCAGTTGCTGTAGCCTAGGGAAAACAAAAGCAGTGTTCTGTTTTAATGTCAAAACCCTAAGTATTTAATACCAAACTTCTTGAGATCTGAAGCTTCTAATGTCAGTAGTGCAGGAGTTGTACTGGGGTTGGATTATTCTCAGTATAGACTGATGAAATGTTTGGTCTATAAAGAACTACATTTTTTGTGCCTGGTACTTACTTCATATGATACCCAGTGCCCGTGTATTTAGTGTTTTATGTGTTGCTCTTACATTTTCATCTTTCAGGTCACTTTTCATATCGAACCTTACAAAGACAGAGACGATCGCAGCATGTACCACAATGTCAAGTACATCATTGACAAGTGAGTTTTCTCAGAATGGTTTCCTTTGGGGTTTCTCACTTCTGTATATGATCTAAAGCTCATAAAAATATGTAATAATGTCTACTGAGACTGAAGAGAACTGAAAGGAACTTTGTTCATATTTCAGTGGTGCAAAACTCAGTCTGCTTTTTAAATACTGAAGTGTGAATTTTACATAGGTTCTCAAATTTAAATTGCTTTCAACATTCTTTAATATCACAGGTCATGCTTTAGATTAAAGCAGATACTTCGGATTAGCAACATGATATATAAATTAAATTAAATAAAACATACATTTTGATAGTGACAGACTAGCAGATAGAGCTTTATTGTGTTGACCTCTAATGATTTTAATTTATCTTGACAAATTTTGTACAGCTGCTAGTTGTTTTGCTTATCAGTGCTGCTTAGACTGTCTTTATTTCACACTGAATTAGAGAATTGCCCTTCAGAGGAAATGGATAACTGTAGCACAGTGTGACACGAAGTTACTGTCACAGTTTAACCCCAGCCAGCAACTAGGTGCCACCAACTGCTGCTTCCTTCCCCTTTCACCCCCCAGCACTCAGGAGGTGAATCGGAAAGAAAAGATAGACTTTGTGGGTTGAGATAAGAGCAACTTGATGATTGAAACAAAACAGTATTATGATAATTATTCCAGTAGTATTACTAAGACTGTTAATGGTAAGGAGAAGGAGAGAGGGTCACAGAACCCAAGACAAATTGCTCACCACCCACAGAGCAGTGCCCAGCCCAGCCTTGAGCAATGTTCAGCCCCCTTCCAGGTAGCTCCCTCAGTTTTTATGTGGGTATGACATTCGGAAGTGTGGAATATCTCTTTGGCCAGCTCAGGTCAGCTGTCCTGGCCTTGCTCCCTCTCAGCTTTTTGTGCAGCTCCTCACTGGCAGAGCATGAGACACTGAGAAGTTCTTGACTTAGGGTAAGCACTACTTAGCAGCAGACAAAACATCAGTGTGTTATCAACATTATTCTCATGCTAAATAAAAGAAACCACAGCACTGTACCAACTACTATGAACATTAACTCTGTCCCTGCCAAATCCAGGACACTTACAAATTTGTAGTAATTTAAAGGTTCTTTGGAGAGTCATTGTTTGATACTTCAGCAAACGCTGGACTGAAAGTGAATATGGATTGCTGTGTTTCAAAGTCCATGCCCTGTCTTTTTAAATTAGTTTTTAGGAAAAGTCTCTTCATCTCAAATTGTACAACAGTGTTTTCCAAATGGCAAATTTTGTCTTAACAATACTTGTTTGCTTTATAGGTACGGAAGCCATGCAGCCTTTTACAGGCATAAGACCAGCACAGGCAGACTTCTTCCCATGTTTTATGTTTATGACTCTTACGTAACCATTCCTGAAATATGGGCAAATCTGTTAACTGTTTCTGGATCCCAGAGTATCCGAAATACTCCATATGACGCGTTATTCATTGCACTTCTTGTAGAAGAAAGGCACAAGCATGACATTCACAGAAGTGGTTTTGATGGAATGTACACGTACTTTGCCACCAATGGCTTCTCCTACGGCTCATCTCATCATAATTGGGCAAGTTTAAAAGCCTTTTGTGATAGCAACAACTTAATGTTTATTCCGAGTGTGGGGCCAGGTTATATTGACACCAGTATCCGACCGTGGAACAACCACAACACCCGGAACCGTGTCAATGGGAAGTACTACGAGACTGCCTTCAGTGCAGCGCTTCTGGTGCGGCCAGAAATTATTTCCATTACATCTTTCAATGAATGGCATGAGGGAACTCAGATTGAAAAAGCTGTCCCTAAACGGACTGGACAGGTAGTTTACCTTGATTATAAACCCCATAAACCAAATGTTTACCTAGAGCTTACTCAGAAGTGGTCTGAGAAGTACAGGAAAGAACAAGAACAGTGGCTTATGTGAGCTGTCCTGGCTGCAGTTGTTTCTTAATGCATTGACTGTATTAAGAAGGAAATTGAGAGCTGAAGAATCTGTTATTAGATGTCTTTATTATATCTTTTGAATGTATATGCACTACTACTGAATTTTAATTTTGAAATGTAAAAATATTATGAGAATATTGGCAATTATGTCTTACTGGATATTTTAGTTCAAAAATATTCAGGGAAAGCTGTTTGTTGTTCAGTTGTTGGGTTTTTTTTTTACTTTGTAACTTGCATGCTGAGTTTTCAGAACATCTGCATGGGATAACTCTACATGACCAAAGTATAACAAAAAATTGGCACAGTTCCTTACTTCCTTTATTCCTGTGTTTCTAATCAAACTGATGCTGTAATCTAAATCCTCATAGCTTCTTGCAGGATGCATGTCTATAGTGTGTGGAATAATCTACATTTACGCTTTTTAATGCTTTGCACATGGAGTTCTTGACATATGACTAGCTTGTGGTAAAAGCACTGAAGAGTTATGTGTGATGCAACACATAACTGGGTTGTGTTTTAAAAGAAAAAAGTATTTGAAAGAAAGTTTCAAAGAACTGCTGAAAGATTTCTAGTTTACTTACATGTTTTTCTGTTTGGTACATAGTGTAGACTTTTGCAGATTACTAGATGCCAACCAGGAGCATTTTTTTTTTTTTTACTTTGAATTAAAAATTAAAAAGTTTGAATTAGAGTGGGAAATATTTTTTGAGGGGAAAAATCCATAAAGATGCAAAAAATGTATTCAAACTTCCATTATTACTTATTTTCTGCTAATTGACTGCAGACACAGATCTAGTGTGGTTTTTTAAATGTTTAAAGTTTCTAATCCCAATATCTTATTAGTCCTACAATAACAATAATTGTAGGAAATACTTGTTTTGTTTCTGTCTTAGGAGCAACCTAGTTTGGTAGCAATGAGAGCAACTACCCATTTGTTTAATTTGAAATCTGAGATTTCTCTTTTTCATCTAGTTCATGTAGTTGTTCCAGGATTCAGAATTGTAGATACTAAAATCTTTCTGTTATTCAGATAAGCACCCTACCAATGCTACCTTTAAGACTGTGGTGTGGCTGGAACTGAGTATTTTCAGTCCTAAGAATCTCACCAGTCAAATGTTGTGATGATTAACTGGCATCTTTTATGAAGTTTGAAATGTTCAAGTCACACAGACATACCTCTTCTGCAATACTTTTTTTTGGATTTTCATAGAATTTCATAACAAAGCCCTAAACTTTGGAATAATGGAAATTGCAGTGTTTTGTTTATTTGCAGTAAGTGTTTAATCCTAGCAAAGTGGATTCTTTCTTTGTTATTTATTTTACTTTTTTAATCTACATATAAGGTGCTGATCCTGTGTTTTAGTTCATATGCTGAAACTATTGTGACCACTAGCAACAATTAGAATTCAATTGATTTCAGCAGAACCCCTGAAAATTACACTCTTTGCTCAGATCTCACTGTAATCTGTCCGTTAAGTGGTAAGGTGAATGGGAGGACTTCTGTTAAAACAGAAACCAAACTAGTACGTTTTTTCCAGAAAACTGTCATTCCAAATAAATACAAGCCAGTTACCACTATAATTTTCTAGAGTCTTTCTGGTATGAAAAAGGTTTGCTTATATATCTCTTACTTATTTACAGTTTAGTTTTCTTGTCATTTCTCTGCAGTTGCTCAAGCAATGAGGTGTCGTCTAGTGCCCTCAGCTGCTTGAAAAAATGCAGAAATTGGATGGCAGATAGATAACCTGGCATGTTGAACTGTGCCTCTAGAGTTACTGGAGTCTTACTAATCTCTCTTCATATTTTTTTTCATTTTCCTACTGCATTTCTGTGAGGTCTGAAATGCCTCTGAAAGAAGTGTTTACTAATGCTTATTTTGTTTTGCTTATACTCAGGTGGATAAATTGACATAGGCATAGGTATGACCACAGTCAAAAAATAGTGTCTGAGACATAAGAAGCACTTGTTAGACTTTACCACTTCCAAGTTAACTACTCCCTTTTTTAAGGAATCTGATATTACTTATTTTACTATAAAGCCCTTAAATAGCTATACAGAACAGAATTCGTTTTTATAATTTGTTGTATGTTTATGCTTTTACAGCCCAGAGTCCATATATTTATTTTAAATGTGAGGGAACAATTAAATGTTTTGTGTATGTTACTAAAAAATCTTCTGAAATCCAACCTTTTGAAAGGACAAGTCTCTTTGTTTTCCCTTTGCTTTAACTTTTGTCATCCACTGGTCTTTTCTCACTGTAGTTATCTGAGCACTTTACTGGTCTTGACAACTTTGCACTCACCTTTCAGCCCTTACTTTCTGCTAGTGGCAGTTTATTTTCTCTGTGACTGTGAAAGTCACTCCTTTGTTGCTGTGTATAGAAACATTTGAAATTTGTTGTAGGGTATTGTACAACTGAGGTGATCTATCTTGTTTAAAATACAATTTATGGTAACACTGTAATGGATCTTCATTACTGTGAAAGACTTTTGTAATTGCTGTAAAGGTATCATTTAGCCCTTGCCATGAAGTGGTTTTGGGCCGTGGCACACTGATGTCTAATGGGACCTTTAGAAGAATTTACAGAATTTCTGTAGAAAAGAATGAAAATTAAGTGCCTAGAAATTCATCACCCCTGAACACTTACTGTATTTTTATGTGCTTGGTGTGTTTTAAAACATAAGTGTGCAACCTCACATAATATTTCAGAGTTGAGAATTTAGTTTGATGATCCTAAGGAAAGCTGACAGAAGAGCAGCTACTAGAACTACCCCACCTGCCTGACCAATACTTTCTCTGTATTTAAAGCAGTGTGTTGCTTCTTATAGGGAGTGGAGAGTTTTGCTTATGGACTGTTGCTGCAGTCATGATACTTATTTCAAATTTGAGTAAAAATAGGTCTGTGGGAAAGAATTTGTACAAATGCAAAGGAGTAAGATTGTTACAAGGGCACAGTTACTGGGGCAAGGGAGGAGAAAAGTGAATGTATTTAAGAAGGTGGCTGCTCCAAGCTGTAAGATTACAGTAGGGAAAAAAGGGACTCCAGTGTGCAGCCAAAATTGAGAGGCAGGGAAGAACATTCGTAATGATTTTGAGATTTGAAATAGATTGAAGGACCATCCAGATCCTATTTCACTTTGATGTCCCACCACTTTTACTTCTTGGCCAACTGAAAAACATAGTGTAATGATTGTTTTTAATATTTTTAGACTGATTAAATGTGTTTGACTCATCTTGTTATTTCATAGTACTTAGAGTGATACGGGAAGTTTTAAAAGAGATTGTGCCATGGTATGCCTCTGCAAATACAGAAATGCGTGTAATAATCAATCACATGCTACTGACTGAGTATCCCCAGGGGGTAAATGGTTTCTAGACAAGTAGCAAGTCTTTGTGGTAAAAGAGAGCATATTTTTAAGAGAAAATCTATAGGTTCATTTCTGCTTCTGTCAGTTATGATCAAGTAAATTGTTTTAGTTCTGTGAGCTGTCTCAGAACTGAAGCTTAGTGCATCAACTCTGAAATAAGAATGTGTATTAAATCTTGTATAGTAGTGCATGTTTCTCAGATCTATAATCTTGTACTGAATTTTGTGGGAAAACACGTGCTGATGCTGTTACTATTTTAGTGACAAGCTATTGTGAATATAGTTTCTGCATTGATGTTCATCGTATCTGTGTAGTGCATTTCTTTTGAGGTGCCAATGATTTGTCTCTTGAGAGGTTGTTGAAGCAGAAGGTTCTTCGGTGAAAACATTTTTATTGTAAAACTTGATAGGTATTTGCTCTGCATAGTTTGAATTAACACATTTCACACATGGTTCTTGGATTCAATTGAAAACATTTCTCAGGAGTGTTTTCAGCTCTGTTGACAGTAAATGTATCTCCAGGCACATGGATAAGGACTTACTGTGATTTAGGGCACTTCTTTTTCTGAATCTTGTGAACCTAAAAAAAGAGGAAATAAAGCATTTATAAACAACTTATTTGCCACTTAATGTAAGATGAAAATCTCTCTCCCAGTCGTACTTGTCTTCATCTTTCTCCTCGGTTAAAATTGTGTCAGTGTTTTGTTTCATTTTATCTTTTACTTTTGACCAGCATGTTAAATGTTCTATAAATTTCTAAAGTGACTGTATTTCTACGATTTCATAGTTGGAATAGTCAGTAAAGAGAATCTACAAGATTAATGGCACGGCAGAAAAGCCTGATGTGAATTTGGTATTGTATAGGTGAATTTGTTGTGAATGGATAGTGTATCTTAGATATGCATTGAACACAAATAAAAAATATATTTCTTTTAATACCCTACATGGCTGTGACAGAGATGAATTTGCTTACGTAAAAACAAAAAAATGTGTGTGTGTCTATTTAGATATGTGCATATACCTGGAGCCATTATTTTTGAAGTACTATATCATTGTAATAAAATTACAAACTGGATTCTGCTACTTTTAAGTAAGCAATGGTTTTGATTCCCTATGATATTTACAGAAGACCTTTTTGCTTATGAATGCTTTCATGAACAATAAATATATGCCCAAAAATTGTGATTTTTAAAGGAGTGTGTGATAGTGGGGTCTTTTAATAATATGGGGTTTGAAAGTTAATTTTTATTTTTCTATTACTATGTGTGTGTAGAATTTAATTAGACTGAAAACAACAGGCTTATCGCAATTTTTTAAATAGACAATACTCCTGAATTTTTTAGGCCTAATTTTATTACATCTTATGAGGCTGCTGAGTTCACTACTGCATAGTGTTGCAAGTGTGTTTGGAGTCCTGAGGTACAAGTGTGTGTTGACAAAGTAACACTGAAGTTTGCAGTTCATGCTAAAGTTTAGGCAGGATGGGCATTAGCCTTGCAGGAGAATGGTTTACAACTGATTATTACAGAAGGGTGAGTGAAGTTTTTGTTGCACTGTGATAGTACATTGTGCTCTTCAGGTGTAAAAAATCTGGAAGGTAAGCGTTGCCATTTTATTTTCACAGCAGTGTGAAATTACCTCTTTGGTGTTTGAAATATGTGTTTTGTTTTTCCAGCAAACTGACTACACTGTTATGAAAGAAATTAAAGCTAATTCACACACATAGTGTTGTGTATTTCTGTACTTGAGTCAAATATATTTTAAAATATGTAATCATTTCATATTTCTTTGGGTGTATTGCATTGTAAGCGACTCTCTCCTATAGTTAAGGTATTTTGCTCCACAATGCAAAAATTTCCTGAAAATTTTCTGTCTCAGGAAATGCAAAAGGTAATCAACACAACATCTATTTGAAATTTGAATTTATGCTCATACCTGTAATGGACACTTTACTAGGAGACTTCTGAGAAACTTTTGCATTTTAATAGATAAAATATCTTCCAGGGTGTTTCATGTGACTTTATGTGAATTTAGGAGAAAGAAGGCGGCGATAACAATGAAGAAGTATTTACTGCCTGTTCATCTAATCTGATCACTTTCTGCACAGTAAATGGGATGTATATTCTATACATTCTTTATGTGAACAATAAATAAGAAAGACTAGTATACATTTATGTTTGTTTTCTTCAGCTGGGCTGTGTAGATAGAGGAAATGGTGACACAACAAAAAGCACATATAGCTTTCATTTTTAAACTGCAGTTTAGTTACATTTTTAAACAACGTAAAATGTGTGAGCTGTGAAAATAATGGAATATTCAGAAGATTACTGCAATAAAAATTTGAATAATTAATTCAATGACCCAATTTAGTGATAGATTTGGAGTAAAATTGTCTTGTAGCTATCATAATTGTTTCAGTATTTTTCAAATAGAAAGCTACAGTCTGTTAAGCTGGAGTCAAAAAAAGAAGTAACAGGTTACCATACAGTGTGATAATCTTATAGCAAGTGATGAGAATTCTATTTTGTATATTCCATTATTGCTACTATTCAAAGCTGGCTTAGCACATTCAAAAATGAGCTTTTTTTAAAATTAATTTAGATGTTAGAATATGTCTACGCAAATGAATGCGCACACAATTTTTTCCTCATTTCTTTGTGAAAAATACAACTGCCCTTGTATGGATAGAAAAAATCTAGAGCAGTTTAAATCAGTTCCCGGATCTGTGCTTGTCAGTGTTCATGGACTGATCCAGAGTGGCTGACTTCTTGATCCTAGCAGTTAAGTAGTGTGGAAAGTCAGAAGTAATCAGAGTATTCAAGTTCATTTCCTACAGTCTTTTATCTAAAAATACGGGTAAAAATCTACTGAACTTTTCAAAATGAGAGAATTTTAGAAATGATTAAATGAAACTGTTTTCAACATAGATCATAGTACAGCAAAAGTATACACTAGCTGACTAAAATCCATGTTGGAGAAAAATAAATGTTTTATTATATAATGTTGATGCCTGCTATTGCAGTCAGAGCTGATGTACTACATTTAGGAAACAACCTTTGTTTTAAATTTGGTCTCTTCTCTACTTAGAGTATTTAAGACATTTTTATTTACTTAGAATAGATGTTTTTTAAAACTTTGTAGATGTATATTCTGCTCTCCATAGAACCAATGCAATGACAGGTGGTTTGTTGTTTTTTGAGGAGGGGGATGTGGTTTGATTTTTTTTTAAGACATGGAAGTGAGCACTATGTATCTGACAGCAGGACCTTGTCTTCAGAGTTGGTTTTATAACTTGATGTCATTGCTATGGAAACACAGCGCGATCTCTCAAGACTAATTTCTCACTGCAGTGTGATTCAACAAATAAAGAAACAGCCATAACTTCAGTTGACTTTTGGAATACTAGTGGAAAATTAGGCTGTTGGTTTGTTGTGATTTTAATGGAAGTTTCTTGGAAAATTCTAATATGCTGTGGTAGAAAATACTTTTATCATAGAGCTAAGATTGATTGCTCATTAAATCAAATAACCAGTTAAAGTTTGATAAGTATGATTTTAAATATGCTATATGTATTTCAGTAATACAATATTTCATAATACCGTTGCCACTAATCAAAGTAATACTTATTTTATGAATACTTATTTTTAAAGGGGAAACTAAAGAAGAACTAAAGGGGGCTTCTAAAGAATCCATTAACCTCAGAAAGCAATGTTAATGAGAAACAGTTCTAAGATTTTTCAGGGGAGAAAGAAGTAGCCATTTACTCTCTGAGAAGCTCTGCAGTCCTTATTTTATCTCATATGTACGATTCTTGGTGAGTACACAAATTTTATTCCAGGTGAGTGAAGAACCTACTTTCAAAAAACAAAATACGTTCTGAAAACATGAATAGTAAGTCGTATTAATTGTACTCTTAGCATACCAAAAGTACATATGCTTTGCTATTTATGTTCAACCTTTGGCTGACCAACTTCCTGATCTACTACTTCACTTGGAATTTTTTGCACATATTTGTACTTTTTTTTTTTTTATGAAAACATTGGAGAACAAGTACAAAGCAAAATTTTAAAACTCCATTGCCGTAACACGACATTGAAAAAGGTAAGCTGTATAGAAGGGAGGAAAGTAGTTAAGACATGTCAAAATTATAAAATGTCAGGAGGCTTTGTGCAGGCAGTATTACCATATTCAGATTATTACATCAATCAAAAGATTTTTAAGAGGCCTGGAAGAAGTTCATGTAGTTAAACAACAGAATAAAGAAAAGTGTTAGAAATAAAGATTACTTTAAAATGCAGATTCTGTCCAAAGGATCAAACCAGAAAATAGCTAAGTTCTGGCATTAGTTCTAAAGCTAAAAAAAATCCCCTACCAAGCTTCAAGGAACAACTTCCTAGGCCTAAAATAAAAAAAACCAGTAATTAGGCTTCCCCCATCCATCCCCCAGAAGTAAATGTAGCAGACCATGGTAGGCAAGACATAATACAATATTAAGGAAAAAATACCCAAACAATTTCTAAGACCCGTATACTAGAGTCTTCATTAATGCATCTTTCCAAAACATGTCACAAGCAGACAGAAAGCTGGTAGTGTGCTCATAGTGCTGGCAGATAGCAGAGCAGCAAAAGGATCTTTCAAAGATCCTTTGGATCTTTGATAAAGCTGTGGTGGAGAAGTTTGAAGTGTTTTGTATCCATCTTTCTTACAGAAGAGGTTAGAATTTTTCATGCTGGATCCAGTATCCATTGGTCAAGAAATATCCTAATCAAGAAATTAATTAATCAAGAAATATCCTAAGTTGAAATGTCATACAAGTGATCTTTTGACTGGATCAATAAAACAAACACTAATAAATCATCCAGTCTCAGTAGTACTCGTTCAGGGGTTTTCAGGGAACTTGAGTATGAAATTCTTAAAAATGTGAATACTTTGTTATTTCAGTTAAGGGTAGGCATATATAGAAAAGAGGAAAAATGTGGTATCAATTTTAAGAAGACTTCTAGGAGGGATGCTTGGAACTGTAAGCAAGTCTGAAATCCATCCTTGCTAAAAAAAAATACTAAGAATAGACATTTAAGGTAGATATATTGAGCAATATCAATGTAGCTTTTCCAGAGCAAAGTCATGCGCCACAAGTCCATTACATTTTTGAAATTGTAATTAATTGTCAAGGACAATAAAGCTTCCAGCAAAGTACTTGGCCTTCAAAAGATACTAAATTGTTATGTAAGTAGAGGGAAGAATTTTCAATAGATGACTTGCCATTGAAAGTTAAGAAACAGATAATAGAAATATTAAACTTTCATACCAACAGGCAGGTACTTGTTAGGTCCCAAAGGAATCTGTTGTGGCATTTGTGCTGTTCAGAAAGTCATTTAAAAGTATATGCGCTAATGCTAAACAATTTCTGAAGATAATCAAAACCCTAATTTGCCATTGGTAATTAGAGTAACAAACTGGGTGGTAAAAGAGCTGGAAAACAATGTTGACCAATGTTTATTTATTTTGTTTTTTACATGCTGTACATGCACAAAGCTGTACTACATTATAGTGGTCTCCTACTGCTTCAAATAGATGTGGCTGTCCGTTTGGTTAGCACGATAAAAAAAATTAGGCTCAAAGATAGTAAAGAATAAATACAGTATTAGCTAAGAAAATTGAAAATATCACTGTACTGTTGTAGAAATGTGCATCATGCTTGGAATACTGGTTACCTATCCCCTTTTTAAAAACCAACTGAAAAGAGACATGGAAAGATTATAGAAATCATAGTGAGAGAGATCTGAACCAAGGAAAATGTAAATTAAGAATACTCAGCTTCAAAAAAATTGTTCTTCAGAATGTGCTGGTGAACTAAAATCATTGAAGGGCATAAGGAAAATTAATAGTGAACAGTAACAATTTTCTGTTCCTTATGCCAAAGAAAGGTCATCTAATTAAATTCTCAGATAATGTATTTAAACAAAGAATAGGAAGTTGGGTTTTTTTCACTCAATCTAGTACAATTATCAAATGTACTGCTACAGGATATTGTAGAAATTGAAAGTATAATAGGTACAAAGTCGCAATAGCATTGATCAGACTTCATGAGCAGGGTAGTCCAGGTGCAACTTTTGCCTCAAAAAATCTCTAAACAACTGTTTGTCAGAAATCAAGAGAAAGTATGTTTGAAAATAAATGTGAGCTCTATTTCATGTAATGCTTTAGGTATTTTGCAAGATGTTTTGACTTATGTGTCAAAATCAAAAATGTCTTCATCTGTTTCTGAAATTAAGAAGGGTATTCATATTGGAAAGCAAGAAACTGATTTAGTGGCAACTAATTAATATTTTAATTTAGTTTTTTCTGTAAGCTTGAAGGTTGCTGGCTTTAAACTCTGGACCATCATAAGAGTAACCACTCGTGCTATGCTGAACTAACACCATTTATTCTTAAAGATATTAAAGGATTGTGGTGTTGCTGCTTATCTGTCATGGAAACTAAACCCCAGAGGATCTGGAGATAGACCCCACATGTTGCAGAAAGGTTCAGGCTACCTCTGTGTAGCTTCTTCAGCCTGCTGCTACAGATGATCAGTTTGATTGCAGCAAGTTTTGGAGCTTAGCAGAGAGACTGTAGTGTTAGGGGCCTTTGAGTATAGATTACAGATGTAAAGAAGGAGAGAACCAGAGCATTAATCATAGAGCTTCCAGGGGATCCAGCACAGAAGACTGTAATTTGATAAATACATGATTTGCTTTATAACCACACAAATTTCAGTTTAGCAGTGGGGAACTTTGTGCAAGTTAATGACTCCTTTTCCTTATATACCCATTAATGAATATTGAATTTCACCTGCAACTTTATTTCATGATAAATTTAAGTCTCAAAAAGTCTTTTTCAGAATTCGTGCAATTCTGCAAATTGGCCTTTGACTAATCCTTATTCATGAAAACAGTAAATAAATTCTTTAATCATTATGTCAGAACTTTTTTAGACTGCTCACTGCTAGTTACCACTTGTGGTAAAGCTAGGTAAGTGACTGTGGAATCACTTCTAGGAGATTTTAGTGTAAAGTAAAACATGGTTTAAACTATCTTCAGCTGCATCTGAGGTGAGAAACTGGAATAAATTAATTCAATGGGAGTAGAAATATGTTAGGTCTTCACTGGAACACAGCATTAAACAAGCAATGTGAGACTATTCATGTGTTGTGAAGTAGCAAATTCTTTCTTAAAGTGGAATGTTTTCAACCATATTTGAAATGGATCTTATTCATCCAAAGGCTTTTCGAATTAATCTACAAAACCTAATGATCAGGCTATCAATTTTAGCAACTTATTATTTAGCAAGTGTGTTCTCCTGAGTTTAAATACTTCTTTGTTCATTATAGGGATCTATATTGTTTCTTTTATTTGTATCAGGAAGGAAAGAGGAATTGCACATCCCACAGATGCATCTTGAATATGTGTAATACATAGGAGTATAAGGGGGAAACAAAGAGGTTGTTGATAATTTTATGCAGATCAATTCATACTTTTTTCTCTCTGAAAATGTAATGCTTAAACAAACTTTCTCCACGGTAGTATGCTACTAAATGTTGTACAACCAAATCTGTTCAGGAAACACATAAACAATTCATGATACTGAAAAAATGTGCTCTCTTCAATTACATTTATATTGTCCTCTACATTTTTGCCAAATTATATGATTCTATGTTCACAGGTACTTAGATCTCTTTTCGTAATTTGGAATCTTAAGTACATTCCTGTGCCAAGTCTGTATTGATGGAAATATAAATAAAAATTTAAAATTCTAAGATAATTGAAATATGTAAAAAACCCCCTTAGACCTAGCTTGCAAATTTTTCATGCTTATCATGACTATAAAAGTTTTTTCTTGCCAGTATTCAGCCTTCAACTTAGAAACCTATGACAAGAAAGTGAACAATCAGAGAATGCAAAATATAGGGGGTTTTGTTCCTTTTTTTTCTGCCAGTGCTTGAAACCTACAAGATAAGACTGTCATATGATGTGGAATTCGTGTGCTCAACGCTATGCACTCAATATTTTCTTTAGTTGAGATTTCATAAAATTCTAACCTGTAGCATGTACAGAGCATTAGAATATTAGGGCTTATTTGTGATTTTTGAGCTTTGGTTTAGGCCCTAAACAGATTTTCCAAAATCTATTAAAAAAAATAGAGAAGCCAGCATATGGGTGATAAGAATACCTAACATGCTGTGTACATAAAAGCATGACAGCAACAGCTGAAAAGCATTTTAAATGAGAAAAAACATAAATTGAACCTAGAGTGTCAATAATCTCAGTATGTAATGTGAATCTAATGCTACCAGAGACATATTCGTGTAAGATATGTGGAGAAGTTTGAGTCTAGTTCTGAAATGTTGGGGTTTTTTTATTATTAACCCCAAATCATGACATTATAGAGATATTATGCTATTCATAAATGTTTCCCATAAGCCCTTCTCCCTCTCTCTCCATCTTTACAGGTGCATATTTTATTGCACCACAGATGCAGAAAAATAGCTACATAATATATTTTGGTGATTCTTAGAGGAAGGGTAATTTTTTTTTTTTTGGTTATTTGCACAAGACTCAAGATACAAGATTCAGTTCCCAGCTGTGTTACAGTAACTTGCGGGCCTCAGGCAACTGCCTTAGTCCTCTGTGTGAAAAACGGAAGTAATATTCCATATCTATTATGATCTGGCTGTCTGATTTATTCAGTTGTCAAAAGTATGTTTTGCAGGCAAAGACAGTTGCTTACGACAATTTGTGCAGAGCACAGAGGGTACCCTGTCACTGTCACATGGGTATCTAGATGCTGCTAAAACAAGCTGTCTTCATAGGCTACAATCTCAGAGCTTTCTTCTGGAGGTCCCTGATGTTTTTGTTTTCTATGTAGAGCCGTTAAAGCTTAGCTTTCGATGCAGCTGCACAAGAATAATGGTAATCTAACCAATACCTTTTTTTTCCCTGAAGTGAGAGAAAAAAGATATTATCAGAAGAATTCTTTTATCATCAGATACTATAGTTATACCATCTGGGCTGTTGAGAGGATGACATGTAAATAATGCAGTTCCCTTAGACGAGAAAGAAATGAGGGGCCCTGAGGTCCTCAGGGAATGCTGCAAATTGCATGTGCTGATCATGTAAGGAAAGCCTTGTTCCAGAATCACTTCCTCTAGAACTGCAGCAACTATTTGAGGTGACTGAAGAACTTGTCGTTTTCTTTCTTTTCTGGTTCATGCCCCTAATTCACAGGGTTTATGACATCTATTCTTCCTGCAGTTGGCATTCCTATCTCCCTGCCCTATGCCAACTCCCGCGCTTACTGCCTCCTGCTTACTGCACAGTTACCCCTCACTAAAGATTTTCTAAGTTTTCTAATAGCTAAGAATGATTCAGTGAGAAGCAAAAGGGAGGGGCTGCTGGAGTGAAAGAGCAGATTTTTGAGAAGAACTCAATAGCTTTCATTTTCTTTGGTGGAAAAGGGGCATTCAGCAATGTGAACCGAGAGTGGTGTACAGGCATGGAGGGTAACCTCAGCACTGGACAGCAACATGGCATCCAGGTGTTTAGCCATGAAACAAAATCCTATGGGTCCAATATGTTAAGTGAGAAGTTATACTCTAACACTTTGCTGACTGACAAATCCAGTTTCAAGTGCAGGATGAAAAATGACACTAAACTGCAATTGTCTTAAAACCAAAGTATTGTTTGCTGTTTTAAAATTTCTGAATAGGTATTAACCAGCCAGTAAGAGCAACGTTCTGAGCATGAGTCCTTCCTGCATCCTCAGATGGCATTTAAGGCATGAACAAGACTTGCTCACAAGATAGAAAATCAGATAAATACATTACGGACAAGAAATTGCACACTGAAATTCAGAAAGTCTGTCAGAGTATGGGTGGTGAGGATCTAAGGAAGCAGATTAAAGGGAGTAGGATAAGGTTGAGACATGAACTGTCAGAAAAGTGAAAGAACAGCAAATATAGCAAGAAGTACTGCTACTATCTAGCTGGTGTTCCCTTCGTGAAAATAACAATGGTTGGGCAAGTTATTGAGTGCACACACTCAGGAATCCAGAGTCAGCTGGGTTCAGCCAAGGCTTGTGCCATGGAGAGTAAAGAAAAAGCATGATAAAGACTGGGAAAACCTCCTTAGAAGTTTGCAGTTGACAGAGTTTGGAAAGAACATGATTTTATGTGACAACTTCCATTTCCTTTTATGCCTTCTTTGCTCAAATTGCTAAATGGATGAGTCACTGTGGATTGCTTGTTACTGTCAGAACTATTGCACAAGAACAGGAGCAGTTTGTATGAAATGAGGAGGCTTTATTGCAGTTTCAAGTACGCTTCTTCTTTCCTAGCAGAGGTTATGAATGGCTTGGTTGTTGGGTACCGTGTTTTCAGACATCCTTAGCACGTTGCTCTCTTTTCCATACCATAAGCAGACATTCACTGGTTCCATGTGGGGTAACCAGAGTTGATTTCCTCATAGAGCTCTTAAATGAATGAGTTTTTAAGATGTAACTAGAGTAGCTTTCTGCACACATGGATACTTATTCCCATGGACTTTTTATGTAGATGCAGAGACGCGTTTAATTTTTTGCATCCCTTACAGCCCTTTATTCACCTCTTATTGATAGCCAAGTGCTTCAGTTTACTTTCTTTTGTTTTAAACGTGTTTAAATAATTTTGATGGGTTTACAAGCTCTGCAGGTTTTGTTACTGAGTCCAGATGAAGTTCAGTCTGGAGCTGTGGCACATTTTGTAACCTCCCAGTCTGACAGAACTGCATACTGCAGGTTATCTTGTCCCATGTGATAAATCCACTGCACGTGCGCAGAGTGGCTTTATAGCAATAAATTCCCGTGTAAATGGCACACTCGTGAGGCAATGGACTTTTATACAGCCGGTAACTTGGTTACCTGTTGGAAGCAGAGGAGCAAGAAAACAGTTGTGTACCCTGGAAGCAGTAAATGCAATGTATGTGTGCAGGGCAGAGCTATTGCACCTGCCCAGAGTGAGTGGTGTGCAGGGGAGCAGTCAGACTTCAGCAGCACCAAGCAACCCACACAAATTCAGCAACTCCAGAGCTCCCAGGACATGCCAGTTCTTTGCTGGTCCAAGAGAGCAAGAGGAGAAAGGCCTGAGACCCTTCCAAAAAGGCAGCTAGGAGTTAGGTGCTCTTTTGTCCACTTCCAGAACAGTTCGAGCAGGTGCCCTCAGGCAAAATGGGGCCAGCACCACCAATGGCTGCGTAACTGACTTAGGCCAGGAAGGCACAGAACGGGACTAGAAACCAGTGCAAACTGAAAGGCAGCTGTGATCGAGAGCAAATGCTCCAATGCCATTCCTAGGGTGATTGCAATAATATTTTTATTAATTAATTCATTTCTTCTGGCAATCAGTTAATGTCTCAAACTATAGTCTGTACAAATCTCAGCAATCTATTTAGCACTTAACATAGATATATGGCATTAAATTGCCCTGGTTAAGTGGAATGCCAGCAGTATTAATTACAAAATTATGCCATACCTAGAGAGCATTTTATGTAATGTTTTGCTAATACTCCATGAATTTATTACATTTTTGCCTCATAATTTAGAACGTTTTCGATAAATGATTTATATTACCTTTTTCCTATTAATTTATATAATAATAATTTTTAAAAGCATAACTAGTTTATAACTTTTTATCCAAATAAGCAAAAGTATCCATGATATAAATTACAGGAGCTATTTAGGAGTTCAGACAACACCTGGACCATTAAAAATCTTTAGGCACCTTAGTTAATAGAACTCCACAGCCAAAGCATACTGATTTTTTCTAAAAAAAATGTTTCAAGAGATCTCTTAGTATTTTTCATTTAATAGAATGCAGAGAAAGGAATAAATTTAGTTTAGCAGAACCTTTCAAAATAGTGTGTCACTGCACATGATTAAAAATTGAAAATTGGCAAAAAGGCAAATAAACATTCAAAACACAAGTATAACCTATTCCAGAAATAAACTGTATTTATTTCTGTTTAAGTGCATCATCAGTAATATTTAATTAAATTGTCCAGGGCAGTCAAAACAAAAAGGTTGTACAGATACTGTTGCACACCAATACCAGCTTTTCCTGAAGCAATGTTTGGATATGGAGGGAGAGCTGAGTGAGAGAGGGTTAGAGAAAGGGTGATGTTTCCCTGTAATGCCACCTTTGTGTAATGCATGTACTCAGTGCATAGTATCTCATACCTATGAGATACTGAAATTTCTCATTACTTGGCTGTAACCTGTGTTCCCAATGTTAAGGAATTTCCTGATCTTTCATTTCCTTTCAACTAGAGTACTCAAAATATTTGGGAAAGAGAGAAATACATAATAATAAATAACACACAGCGCATACATGTGTGTGTATATGTTTGGTGCCACATTCTTCAATATTTTTTACATGATTTTGAGAAGACAAAACTCATATTGGCCTTTATTAAGCCTTTCTACCGAGGAAGTAGCACTTTTGCTAGGAGAGGCTATTTGCTATAGGACATGAGGAATTAGCCTGATGATTCAGTCAAGTACCCTGTTCCTGACCCTGTCACCGGTCTTCAGCATGGCTTTTGAAAAGCCATGTTCCAACTTAGTTCTTCCAGCTTTGGCCTCGTGTTTGGGACTAATAATATTGATCCTTCTTTTCACAGCACTGTGAGATCTACAGGTGACCAATGCTTTGCGAACGTGTTCCTTTGCTGGCAGTATTTTGTCTTATTTGGAAATCTTCTGGCCTCTATGTCCCAGCTCAGCTGATAAATAATGAAGGAATATTCATATAATTTTCATTTTGCATATCTAAAAATGGTGTTATGAAGGAACTAGAAAACCTTGTTGCCCAGATGCTTTGCATGATTACTGGTGAAAGCAGACAGCTTTAGGAGAAGGTTTAGAACAGAGTACATTCCGTGAATAACCCATTCCAAATATATTGCATTTTCCTGGGCCAGCAAGGGCTTGGCTGAAGTTGAGGAGTGGAGAAATGAGAATGGAATAAAGAGAACAAAAGCAAAGGAAAATACACACAGAAAATGTGAAGAAAGTAGGGCAAGAACAACAGAAAATAAGCCAGAAATAGGCTTAGATTTTAAACTAAGTGTTAAGCTTTTCCTTTCTAATCTGATGGCTCATTTTTGCAAGTCTTTGTAATGTCTTTGAAATTGATTATTTAATTAAAATTTCATCCTAGTAATAGCTTGAGGTTGCTTCTTGATAATTTACCAGTACTAATCCTATCCTTCTCTAACAAACTGTGAGGCTTTTGGCCTCAGAAATGAGCCTGAAAATTATTATTATTATTGTCTAATAAATAGGGAACTTCCTCAAGCTATCATTATATTATTTATAAATCTTCAGACTACAGTAGTAACTGTGCTGTTTTACCTTGGGAAAGGAATAAAAACATAGTTACATGAGATCTTGCTGTGTAGATCAATCTCTGTCAGTCAGAGGCAGAGGGAAATTTCTGGGAGAATCTTACGATGCAGCCTTGTGATACCTGAAGGGAGCTTGCAAGAAGGCTGGAGAGGGACTTTTTAGGAGGGCTTGTAGCGGTAGGACAAGGGGGAATGGCCCTAAGATGAAGGGGGTGGATTTTGATTAGATATTAGGAAGAAAATCTGTAAAATAAGGGTGGTGAGGCACTGGAATAATTTGCCCAAAGAGTTTGCGGACTCCTCATCCCTGGAGGTATTCAAGACCAGACGATGCGGCTCTGAGGAAGGTCATCTCTCTATAACTAACAAAATGCTCATAACTTTGTTAATATGAGCTACAGATTTATTCTTCCCATGTGTGATCTTTCTGACAGAAGTGAATGTCAAGACAAGGTGTCTAATTTTCTCTCATATTTTGTAATGGATTGCATTTGCTTCTGTGACACATTTAAAAGACATATCTGCGATAGAATTTTCATAATGTCATGGGTCTGGCTTTGTTTGTGTTCAGTTCACACCCATGATAATCCTTTAGGACATAGTACTGCAAGGTGCTTAGCAAAACTGGGGAGTTACTGAGCAATGTCAGTTCTCATAGAAACCGGTGAAGTTAAGGGCAATTTGCTACCCAAGGAGACCTTTAGTACTTCAGAGTTAGTTAATCCATTTGTCTAGTAAAATAAATGGATAAGACTGGGGAGGAAAGCATCTTACCTGTGGCTCCCCTGAGGGGCATCTCTGCTGCAGTCACAGGACTGCAGGCTGGCTGCTTTGGCACAAAGCTCTGCATAGGCTGCAAAACCTGTCCTGGAGGGAAAACAGCACCTGCCAGCAGGGTTGACATGTTGGGCATGCGACAGAGTTTCAGAAAACATCTGCCAAATCCAATCACTAGTAGAAGGTAGTTTCTGAATCTGACAAAGCACAGTCATGAACTGAATCCAAGTGTGTGGTGTGCTAGGGCCTGTTGTGACTTGGGCCACTCTAAGTATAAGCAGAAGTAAAAAATCTTCAGTCTGGACCAGCAAAATGTCTTTGGTATTTCATCTCAAGAAGCCCCACATGCACTGTAATGTCCTGATCTGCTGCCTCCTGTCCCAAAGTAGTCAGCCAAGCCTGGATCCATAATTCTTTATAATAGGCGCCTCACTAAGCCTTGTTTTCCTGCACGCTCTCTACAGACAATGGGGAAATACTGAAATCTCTCATTTCCCAATTGCCCTTGAAGGCTTTGCTGTGTAAGTAAAATAAATTATATTAGGGAATATTTCTAGGTGCTTCTGCTGCTAATCTATGCTGTTGATGTCATAGGATGGACCTGACACAGTTCTAGCCAATGTTAATGCTCCTTTCATATCTTCAACAGCTTCTGTGTGGGGGGAGATAGGACGGAATCGATCTGTGGGCTGTGGGACACACCTGCAGAATGCCATGGCAGCACAGAGAAGCTTGTCTCCACCTGACCTTGGCGGGAGGAGATGCCACACGGCAGAGCCCTGCGGAGAGGAGCCTGCCGGAAGCTGCCGGACGGGTGGGCAGCACGTGATCACCCCCGTTCAGGGACATTAAGAAAGTGTGTTAATGACATGGCAATGTGTGATAGGTCATTCAGTGAAAAATACTATAGAAGGAAATACTGGGTCTTGAAGAAGTGTATAAAACCAGCTCTTTTCTTTGAATAAACGTCTCAGATTCCCTGCTGGTCTGAGTCAGTGCCTCAGTTGTTACATCACTTCTGGGTATAGTTTGAGCATCAACACCATCAACAGATAATTTCCAAATGGAAGCTTGGATGTGCCCCTGTTGTTGATGGTGAAAGTGTTCAGCAGGGTGGCTGCAGGATGTTCTCTGTCAGCCAGCAGCAGAAACAGATGAGGACTGAGAGTATATTTTATGTGCTGGTGGAGAGACCTTTCCATTCTAATGCAAAGCACAGGTGGAAAAAGTGATACCAGCTGTTACTTAAGTGTGTTATAATTTCTGCAATCATATATGAAGAAAGATCCCCAGCCTCTAGTGTCTTCTGAGCTTTTGGTTTCCAAATACATTCTTGTGTTTCCTTGAAGGCTCTTCTAATTGTCAAGCTATTGACATGGATTGGGTTGAAAGCAAAGCTATTTGTCACTTAACTTAGTGTTGTGAATTCAAGCAGTGAGGATAGTGGCTAGTGGTGCCCCGTGTTCGGATCCTGACCGTAGAACTTCATTTGGATGGTCTAGAGAACTTCTCTAACCAAGGAAGTCTTCATTTCTCAAACCAGAGAATCACTTTTCACTGAGAGGTTGAACTCAAACTAAGGAGAGCCACAATCCCTTTGAAAGTGTGTTGGCCACTGAATTTCATGGCCAGGTGTGGCCACAAATGCTTTCAGTTTCAGGTGCTGTACAAGGGACCTTGACCTTCTGAGATGTGATTAGATGGAGACAGCAAATGGCATGACCGAGTCAGACACCCCAGGTTCAGCATTTCCCAAGCTCATCTGCAATATTGCAGAATGTTTTTCGCTTAAACCTTTGTTTCTGAGAGTGACCCTTATCTTTGCAAGAAACCTGAGTTGTCTCCAGAGACTACTAATAAATTTGTTAATATTCAGATAACATTTTGAATCCTTCTGTGCTCTTTTACATCAGTGAAGGTTAACTCTTTCATGTATAACCTCATTAATTTTGTTAGTTTTAAGTATATGCCTAGACTTGTTCTTGGCTTTGGGAAAAGCTGAGCAACATTTGCAGAATCATGTTTAATGAAGCTTTGGCATTTAAGGGTATTGCAAATGCAAATATCATGGTATGAAAGTAATATTTGTGTGTTATAGGAGGTGAAACTTGAAATATATTTAAATATAATAGTATGACACTTGGGCTTTTCCTTGAAGTTTACCAATATCTGCCAAATATTTGAGAAGGGAGGAGAGGGGACGGG